>BQMZ01000600.1:0-88310 GCA_036984285.1 Chlamydomonas sp. KOR1 | reverse complement strand
GTACAGCAACAAGAAAACGTCCAATAACAGGACAGGAAGTGTCCCACCATGACTTGAAATCCTGCTCAAAGCAGAGCCCACTGCTAGACCGAAGGTCGTTATAACATATAAGCAGCGCACTCAAAGACCACATGATATTCATCCTCAGGCTTTCCAGCAGTACACCTTTTGCACACACGCTCACTGCGTGCACGTGCAGTGTTCCTATACACCTCCAAAGGCCAATTGCAAACATGCAACCGCATGATAGCATGAACCTGATAGCCGGCAGGTACACACGCTGGTACTGACACGTGTCAACATCACCAGAAGCGTCCTCGTCACACGGAGGAGGCCCCATCCACTGAACGTACCGAGACATAACAGCCATAACGGCATGCTGCTTATGCTAGTGTTCCAAAGTAGTTTGAACCAAGCCGTGGTCAATCTAAAAACTATCAGGAGCCGTGCCGCTGCGCCGGCAGCCTATTCGCGCTGCTGCGCCGCCCCGCTTGCAAAAGCCGAAGAGGCCCTGCAGCCAAACCTTGTTTGGTTGCTGGGCACCCGGGCGCAAGCGGGGCGGGCTGAGGGTGGCGACAATGGCTCAGCTGTCGCAGCTTTTGCGGGTGCCGCAGCGTTTGCTGTCTTGCCGGTTCACAGCAACAGCTCCACCTATAAGCCAGAGTTGGTGCATGCGGTGCACTTTGCGTGCATGGTTTTGCAGCCGCCCTTCAGCGGGCGCTGCGCCTGCTGTAGGGGTGCAGGGGGCTTATGCAGGCAGTGGGGCGGGGGCAGGGGGCAGGGGCTGCATGCACGTGGCAGAACTTGCCATTGAGCCAGAGGCAAGTGTGCCCCTGACTACCACAGCACATGCAGTCACAGGACCCGGCATAGCCCAGAAACAGCTATAGGTTAAGGTGGGGACTACTGCTCCTCCTCCAAAGACCCCCTACACCCCCACCGTGCCCCCGCTGGGCCTTTCCAGGCCCCGCACGGCCCTACACACAGGGGGCCGCCTCCCCCTCGCTCCTCCCAAGGCCCCCCACGCATCCTCGCAACCCCTCTTGGCCCCGCACGACCCTGCCCACCACCGTCGTGTCTATGTGCAACAGCCGTTTTGAAGTGGATGACACTGCTTACTGCAGTGTGATGGGGGGCCCGGTGTGCGGCTCTTCTGAGCCTGGTGTCCAGGGCCCCCGTGTCCTTGAGTGACGTAGGTGTCCCAGGGACTCCATACCAGCATGATGACAGGTGGTAATTCGGCATGCATATACTGACCTTGTGACCAATCTTCTGCGTTGTGCCTACCGGTCCCTGTTGTCAGAGACATGCGTATTGAGCCCCAAACCCGGTTGACGCGTGTGTTGTTGTGCAGCGACGTTGGCTTCCATGTGCGTGCAGAGGGTTGCAGTGCCGGTCAATCCGGGCCCCGGGCTGCCAATCGCTGGGATGCAATCTCCAATCTAGTTAGCCCCAAGGTCGGATAGGATTACAGCTGCCCCCCTAGGGCTGCCCCCACCCCATATACCCGCCCCATGGGCCGTCAGCCCCGTATTCGCTAACTGAGATGACTTCTTTCATGAGCAGCCACGTGTGCAGCCCAGCTGTGGTTAGTGGAAGCAAGGTGTCCGAACTCGCGTCTTCTGCACAACACGACGCACAACCCAAAAGGTGTATAACGTCGAACACAGCAAATGACCGATAAAATGTAACACTTAAGCGTCCATCGACTCCCATACGCCTCCTATTCTCGCGACCATGGAGTCAGCGGGGCAGCAGCGCGACCGGAGCGCTCAGGGCTGGGCTGGACCTCTAGCATCAGCACTTTGCATTCAGGACGCTGTTACGGGAGAGGCAGGGTCTGACCGAAACGAGGGGGTCCAGGAGAGACAGTACCGGGCGCTAGCGCCCACGAAAGGGTACTGGCCTGCTCCAGATACGGACTGCGCCGAGGAAGGGAGAGACCTAAGCTCACCGTTCACGCCCTTAAAGACTCAGAACATGGCGCATGTATCTCAGGGAGAAGCCTGTGCCATGGACGCGGCATGTTTGACCGAACCGGTGCCACTACGGCTCGAGCAGCCCAAGTGCAATCTGAACAGGTTGATAAGGACTGCAAACAGACCTGGAGTGCTTCCGGATGTGACCCTGAGCTTGCGTGCCTGGGCTGGCCGAACGCTCGCGCGACTGCTCTGCCCGGCTGAGGCCACACCGCGCTGTCACCCAATACAGCCCGTTATAAGGCTACCCTATAAAGTCAATTGTATGCTGTATCATCTGCGCTGCGTGCCCCTGGGCTTGAAACTGGGTGGCATCCGCTGCAGCCCCACGAGCAGCAGCCTCGAAAAGCTGCCGCACCAACCACGAGATGTAGGCAGCATGCGAGCAGGTGGGCAGGCCCGGGTGCCAGCTCAGGGACAGGCTCAGAGAGTGAGTCCCAAAGTCCCGGCTACGGGAACTCCCCTGGTGCCGGATACCCCACCGCCACGACAGCCAGTCGTCATTAGCTTCCCGCCCAACCCACTGACCAGCGAACTCCCATATCTGCAAAGGCAAGAAAGAGCGTTCTGCTATATCCACGCGATCAACGGCATCCTTGGTGGGCCATGGATTGACACGCTCAGGGTGCTGGAGTTCTGCGTGGCAGTCAGCCAACAACCGCAGCTAGGCAGGGACACACGCCAGCTGTGGGAACAATGCTATGACAACCAAGACGGCTTTTTGACCTGGGAGCTGTCAACCTGTACCTTCGTTGCCAGACCCGTGTACCCAAGCCTCGTGAGCTGCAAGAAAGAGACGGCTGTCTGCAGCTAAGCCCCATCGGCCTAGTGCCCGTCGATTCTCAATGTATTTACAGCAGCATCCTGGACCTCCTGCCTGTCCGCCGCACAAGTTGAGTGTTACTCCTGTACAACCGCCACGTAGTTGCACTGAAACCCCACCGTGGGGCCTGGTACCTGTTGGACTCGCTACTGCCTCGTCCCAAGCTACTAACCAGGTCAGACTGGCAGAGCCTCACCGCCAACTCATTCTTCTGACGTGTGGGTCCTGGACCAGGCGCCACCCCTGGCGCCGCAAATACATCTCACCTTCTCCAACAGGTGCCCATCCCACCAGCTTGGGACCCCATAGCCCTGGTGCAAGCAACTGCCACCCAGACAGCGACCAGGCATCCCACAGGGCCTCAGCCTAACCACTCCCCCATGCGTAAGACCGCCATGACTGCAAACACGGCTCGCCAAGCCCCTAGATATAGGCAGGTTGCCGCACACAAGAGCCTGACTGAAGCACAACAGACAAAGGTTTCCACACCCCGGGCAGGTACCAAACGCAAACAGGCAAGTACCGGTATGCAACAGGCCCCAACCAGGAAGGCCACCGCACACACCCAAGCCGCACCAGCACGGACCGCTGCCGTCACTGCGCCCACCGCAAGTGCCCCGCGGGCGAGCACCCCTGGGGCAGAACACCCAGCCCATGAGGCTAGCGCAGGTGCACCACAACACAACGGACAGCACCCCCCTTTAACGAACCCATACAAAGATGCCGTGCCACCCACTGGCAAACAGCACAGTTACCTTCACGTCGTAACACACAACATACTGCGCATCTCTGCAAATCTCGACGCCACCCTCCAGGAAGCCCAAGCGTGGCAGGCTGACATCTTGATCCTTACTGAGACAAAGATGACCAGTCATGAGGGACGCTTAGGGCAAGCCATAAAGCGAGGCTTCAAAGCTGTCAACATGCGCACCTTTCACTCCAGCCGCCATGGGACAAGAACCACGAAGCGCTGTGCAGGGGTCATTGTTGCGATCTCGCGTGACCTTAGCCGCCCAGAGCACACAACATGTATCAGTGTGCCCACTAACCTGCAAGGGTATGTCTGCCACTGTCGTATTGCGACCCCAAACAGCACCCCCATGCATGTGTTGGGCATATACTGCCGACCAGGTGACAACACTGCCCGTGCCGATGTCTACCGGTACTGTGCAGAGGTTGCCCAACACGCTGCCAGGGACGGGTCCCACGTCCTGCTGGGTGGGGACTTCAACGCCGTACGGCTCCCCACTGACCGATCCACGAACGCCCTGACGCGGGAAGACCGGGTACGGAAGCTTCTTGGCGCGGCCGACCTCGCCCGTGGTACCACCTAAGGCAGGCAGGGTGCACATACAAGCAAGTTCAGGGCAGTGTGTGCAGCACTCCAGCCGCATCGACGACATCCTGGCTAATAGCACACTGCGTGATGCCCTATGCACCTTTGACAAGAAGGTACCAGGGGCGGTAGGGTTCGAAGCTGTGGAGATAGGTGGAGACAACAGCGACCACCTGGCCCTGCATGTGTACTTACCCCGTGCTGGGACAAAG
The DNA here is from genome assembly GCA_036984285.1 of Chlamydomonas sp. KOR1. Lineage (NCBI taxonomy): Eukaryota > Viridiplantae > Chlorophyta > Chlorophyceae > Chlamydomonadales > Chlamydomonadaceae > Chlamydomonas > Chlamydomonas sp. KOR1. The sequence continues at coordinate 83,960 of BQMZ01000600.1, read as the reverse complement.
CTGTACGACGTGCCACACACCAACACGCCTCAGTCGCCCACTGAGCTCCCGCCCACTTCCTGGCAGCATACCCAACTCCCTGTGCGTAAGGAAGATGCCGGGAGAGCCAAAGCCCGCATGGAGGCAGAACTCACCTCCAGTTCCGACCTCCACGCCCTTGTAGCTCCGCAGGAAACGCTATTGCCGCCACCGCCCAAGCCCTTCACAGCGACCAAACGACCACCTCCGCACAAGAGCTCATGCAGCACCCGCGCCAGACCCGCTGAGGGCAGTAGACGTTGAGCAAACGGCCGGCCAATTGCAGCGGCTACTGGAAAAGTGCTGCAGCATCCTTGTGGAGGAATGCCCCAAGAAACCCCCGACAGCTGAGCGGCCGTTACCCCCACGAGTCATGGAAAAAGCTACGCCGATTGCATGAGCGGGCCAAAACCGCAAAAAGCACTGCATGCCCTCCTCGACATGCAGCGCAAGACCCCACGGGCAGGCTGCACACAACGCCGAGCCCAGCACCCCAAGGGAGGAGACATTAGGGACCCAGCATCTCCACACCCCCCAACACGCAGCCCGGCAACAGACCCTGAGCAGCCGTATGCCACTCCCACACAAAACGAACAGGGAGAAGAAGCCCCAGACGCCCAGGACATAGACGCACCTCAAATGTACGGACCGCAGACACTCCAGCAGGCCGTAGGGCAGCGTCCAGTACCATGAAGGACTCCGTCCGCAGTTACCGTACTGCCTGCAAGGAGCACAGACAGGAGACAAGAAAGAAGATGGAAAAGAGGTTCCAGAAACTCCTTGCCCAACGACCCAAGGCCGGACATAGGCGGGTGTTCAGCAAAGGTGATCAGCCAAAAGGCATCCCGGCCGTCCAAAACCACGTCACCAAATCCGTCCACACAGACCCCACAGGCATCAGGGCGGCCCTACAGGCCTTTTACACCGAACAGGCAGCTCCGCGCGCCCCCGCACAGGAGAATACCTGCCAGACAAGGCCCCACGCAAATACCCCTGGGATGCCCCAGGGGCCCCGGACCCCTTACCCTCACAAGGTACACATGCCCCACGGCAAGCAGCCTTCTGCCCTCCATCGCAGAAGAATACAACTTTGCGCAATGTATCAACCACCTGGCCCGCAACAAGACCCCTGGGCCTGACGGGATCCCGAACGAGGTGCTGCGTGCGCTACCCGAACCGTTCGCACAGACTATCCACACTATTATGCAGATCATGTGGGTTAAAGCACAAACACCGCTGGCATGGACCACCTCGGACACCGTACTCCTATATAAGAAAGACGACCCCACACACATCAGCAATTACCGACCCATCGCCCTCGCAAACACCCTGTATAAGCTATGGACCAGTCTAATTACATGCGCACTGGCCGATTTCAGCCCCCTCGCACGACTGTTCAGTGCTGCACAGGAGGGTTTCCTCAAGCACCGCAACACACGCGACAGCTCCTGAACATACTACGCCTTTGAGGACGCAAGCCTATCCGCCGCGACCTCTACATCGCCTATATAGACTTCTCCTCAGCCTTTAACACCATTGACCACGACAGGCTGCTACAAATCATGTACGACGTGGGGCTGCCCACCGACAGTATTGAGGTCATCAGAGACCTATACACGACGCCAAGCACCACCATCAAGACCGAACACGGCCGTACTGAGCCCATTCACATTCAGCGCGGCACAGTGCAAGGCGATACACTCTCACCGCTGCTCTTCATCATCTTCCTGGAGCCCCTGCTCCGGTGGCTCCACGCTGGGGGGCGTGGCTACCAGTACGGTGCCTGACGACAGCCCAAAACGATGAACACCACCTCAGTTCCGCTGCGTATGCGGACGACCTGGCCGTGGTCACCAACACCTTAGAAGACCTGCGCATCCAGGTGGACAAAATAGGGCGGTACGCCGAGTGGGCGGGCCTGGAAATCAACAATAAGAAGTGCGCGGTGACAGGTGCACTCCAATCGCGACCGGCAGGGCCTGTGCTTCATGGGGGGGCCCTCTTGGGCCGAAGGAGCTACGGCGGCGCCTCCAAAACAAAATCGCTTACTCACCGGCAGCAGCCGCGAAGGGTATCTTCCTGCCGTACTTCCCCCCAACCATGTCTTACAAGTACTTAGGGGTGTACATCAACCCTGCCCTCACATGGAACAAGCAGCTGGACGAACTACGAGCTGCTGTCAAAGAGGCTGGTGCCTGCATTGCCCACAGCCTGGCATCCCCACGACAGAAACTCCGTATGGTACAAACGTGCATCATACCGAAAATTACCCACAGCTTCCCCACCATGGCCTACACACCCGAGGACATTGCCTCCCTCGACCGCCTGGTGGCCGGCCTCACACGCCAGTGCCTCAAACTCCCCCGATACTTCCCAACCCGCGCCATCCTCCAGCCCCACCACCTGGGGGGACTTGGAATAGGATCCCTGCGCACAACCTACGTACAACTGGCGGCCCGCGCCCTCCAACTCTCCCCTGACCCCGGGCGGCTGGGTGTGGTGACGCAGGCCCTCTTGGGTACAATGCCGCACGCAGCGGGGCTCCCGGTCCATGAACTGAGGACCTCAGGACGACACTACGTCACACTTAAGCAGATGACCCTTACTGAGCAGCACGGGCTGAAGCAGACGTGGCCACCCGCTGCGGCGCCCGCAGGCCAACACCCTCGCTAAAGCAATCGTGCAAGCCCTAGCCACAGAGAACCCCGCAGACACAGCCGCCCGCCGTGCACACGGCAACGCCGTACGTTTCCTGCTGCCGCTCACGGAACTCGGGCTTGATATGCATCGCCTGCTGGACAAGAACACCAAGGTCCACTTGATCGACACAGAGCAACTACGCCGAATCATCCCTCGGACGTGCTTCGCCAGCACCTCGCGGGCCCTCAACCGTGCCAGTCTCACCCTGAGCGCCGGGTGCACACGTGCCGATGGTTCCGCTGTACACACCCTCGACCCGAAAAAGGTCACGTCCACTAGAGCCCTGGACGCTGAGCTGCGGCTGATACCCCCAGGCCTCCGCACCTCATGCCTCTTGGAGCCCGTGCTCCCCCGCCCAACGACACAGAGAATAATGACCGAGTACTTCCAGGCAAGACACAGAAACCCGCACACGCCACCCGCACCAGCTGAAGCGGAACAGGCGCCGCCGAGGGCACCGCCCTGCACGCCGCACAGCCCAACGCTGCGAGCCCCGCACAACCCCCACCACCGCACCGCCGACCCACACGGCAGTCCAAGAGAGCACGCGCACAAGAACGCATCAACACGTCAACCCGCACCACCAACCCCAAAATCGATACCACCCGCTCGCACATGACAAGAGCCATCCACGATATAGAGGACGAGCCGGGATCAAAACCTGACACGACCGTGTTCTCTATGGTGGCCCGCCGGTATGGACGGGTGCAATGCAGGACGACCCACAGCTGGGCCGGCCCAAAGATGGCTGCGCACCCACATGCCCCCCACCCCTACAGCGCCCCAGCACGGGCCGCCTCTCAAACAGACTGCAGGCACAACTGCAACGTAACACGGAAGCCATCAACGGTAACCGCGACTGCAGTGCAAACGACAGGCACCCCACCTTGCTCACCGCGGGCTTTGCTGAACTGCAGGAGCGACCTCACACTGGTGCTACAGTGGCCGCACCAGCCCCTCGGGGACCGCCCACCCCCGATGCTGACCTGGCAAACGTACACGCCCAGGCCCGGACCGCTCCCCGGGAAGGCGTAAAAAAGGACACAATGGGACCTCGCGTGCATAGTGCGCCCCACCGCCAGGGAGTGCAGGGGAAAACCCGAAGCCAGCGCCCTCCCTCCAACCACCATTGGTGGATTGCAAGGACCAGGCCCTGCGCGCATGGGCACCCGAGAAACCTCTGGCGAGCAGGACGGTGGGGCCGACACCACACGCGAAACCCAGCTCACTACCAGCCTGTACTCGGAAGTCGAGTTTATTCAGCAGGTGGTCGGCCGCATACGCACGCAAGTTGCGCTGCCCCAGAAGGCGACTACCAACCTAAGCACCGAGGTGCCAAACGTGGGCACACCAGATCCCCCAACAAGGGGGCTACGGTGCGGCATGCGCACCACCAGGTCACCGCAACCGGGAGACCCAAGAGGACCTCCCAACGCAGGACGACACGGCCACACCCATGGACACGGACACAGAGCCCGTGCCCACGGGCACAGCGGTCCTCAGGAAGCGGGTCCACGGTACAGATGAGGCAACCCCGATTCCAGGCCAGCCCGCCGCAGACACGCCCGTCCCAACCCCAAAGAAACACAACCCACGCATGACAATTACTACGAAGTGCTCTGGAAACCCCGTGAGGTTAGTAGAGGATGCATTGAGTGTTACACACGCCTTAGGTACCCGCCGCCACACTTATAAACTCGCGGGTAAGCATGGCTCGCGGATGGGGCACTGGCTGCCCACAGCCCAGTGGGAGCCCAGCAGAGACCCTGAGACCCGACTACGACAGCAAAGCAACTGGACCCAACTGCTGGCTGAAATGCACCAACGCCACGCCAACCGCCCCAAAGCGGCCCAGAGCGCAAAGACACGATCTCACCAATGCCCAGCAGCAAGGCCGCTGGCACGGTCCAGCAGCAGACCCGGCCACCCGCCGCGCCGCGTGCGCACATGTTCAGATCCACACCACCCAATGCAACCCAGACGTGGACATCCACCCCACAAACCGGTACCTGGTGCAAGTTGGAACGCGCGCCCACAATGACACCCAGGCCACACACACGGACGAGGCCTTTGTATACGACCCAACAGGATACTGCCTAGGGCGCCTGAGCGCCCACCGCCTGGCCGTTCTCCGGCACGCGCACGCCGCCACAGCCCACGCTGAGACACACGGCCCTCGCTGGCGGGCGTACCTTTGAGGAGAACCTGGCTCGGCTCCTTCTCCGCCACAAGGACGGTGCACGGCACCCGCAGGGCACGGCTATTGACAAAAAACACGAGTACGCAGTCAGCGCGAGCCTACTCGATGCCCTCACCGAGGGGCTAGGAGGCAACCTACACGAGCGCCGCCAGCCCCTTGAACGCCTCCACCCGCTGTCGGGAGTACTCCTCCCCACACCCCGAGGATACCCTCTTTGGTGCGCACCACGACGCCTTCACAGCCCTATTCAGCGGCCTATCAGTGGCACACCCCCCACCTGAGCCTGTACAGGTGGAGCGTGCTGTGTCATGGGCACTGCTGAGTGCACAAGACAGCGCTGCGAGCGACCAGCCCTGCATCACGGTGCTGCTGGTACCACACGAACGGTGTGCACCATACACCCGCCACCTGTTTAACCCCCACGTGCACGCTCTTGGCACCATAGACCCGACCCACCCCGCGCGCGCAGCTATGCGACCCTAGCCAGATACAAACGACCCAAACCTACGGCCAGGGACGGAACGCCTATACCCGGGCTGTCGATGTTGCTAGTAGCGAACCCCGGCTTCCGCTACTGTCAACAACAATGGGATCACCTACGGCGCACTCTCCGTGCAATTGGGTGCGAACCGAGGCCCCTGCCCCACCACATCACAGGCACCCACCATGGGGAAGCCGCAGCAGAAGAAGCCGGTGGGGCCCACAGCCCCGACAGCCCCCGCACCGCCCCAGGTGGACCCAGCGCAAGCTCCGGGCCCTGAAGAAGCACCTGCCGCAGAGCCCACAGACCATCGGCACCTGCGCAGTCATCAGCGGTGCAGTGGCATCGGTGGGGACACACTTCCCGGCACGCATTCCCCTGCGGCACAGTCGCGGAGTGCTGCTCTACACGGACGGCTCGTGCCTCAAGCAGGACGAAGGCCCCAACCTCCTGGGGGCTGCCGTCTTTAACGCAACCACCAACGAGACTGTATACGTGAACCCCAACGGCCTCAACGAAACCAATACTATTACACGAGCGGAAATCAGCGCGCGCGGCAGTCGCTACGCACCTGGACGCAGAAGAGACGCTCCACATCTACACCGATAGTGCAGCTGCCCTATGCCTTATACGCAAAATGATAAATGAACCAGCTAAACTACACATCAGCAAGCACAAGGAACTCCTAGAGAGTGTGGTTGAACTGGTTGAACGACGCGCCCTGGAAGGGCGACGCACTGCCTTTTACAAAGTTAAGTCGCATATTGGTATTACTGGAAACGAGAAAGCTGACCAAGCAGCAGGTGCGGTAGCCAACGGTACAGCACCAACGGACGCACACTGGGTCTCGGAGCCAGCCTGCAATGCCCCGTTCTCCAAGCTGTTCTGGCTTCAACGCGCCTCCGACGGCTTCTTTGTGCCCGACCTGAATGTCGGTATCAAAAAGGCGGTGCTCGCTCATACCCAAAATGGATACACCAAGCCCACGCTCTACACAGAGGGATGGGCCGACACAGTCCCGCTACTGTGCCCTAACAGCAGTCACCGCCTGCACACCGACCACAGCCTGCCCTGGCCAGCAGTCTTGAACGGCATCAAGGTGCGCCACGGAACCCTGTGGAATGCCAAGCTAGCAAAACGGTGCAAACGCCCCCTTGTCACACACCGCCATGGGCGACCCTGGGCCGGCACACCATGAGCGATGGCAGGTGCCCCGCATGTGGGCACGAAGACGGGACCGGTCACATCATGGGAGGCTGCTCCCACCCGCGGATGAAGGCCCTATACATACAAAGGCACAACGGTGCAGTCCAGAAGCTGGCGAAGGCCGTCTCCAAGGGGGATCGCGGGGGGTGCTACATGATCATGGATGCCAATGCGGCTGAAAACACCCCAGAGTACAGCGCAGGGACTCGACTGCCCCATTGGCTCCTTCCACGCACGCTAGTCTCAAGGCAGAGCTCGGCAAGATGCGCCCAGACCTACTCATCATTCCCACAATCCCCTCACAGGGGAGTGGCTGAACGGGCGTGCCCACCACAGCAGAAGGCCGACACCGCACACAGTGTACATAGTGGAGCTGGGATACACCCACGACACGCGACACGAGGAAAAGACCTGAACAACACACACGCCTAGCTGAGCTCCTGACCCTGGCGGGATGGCAAGTTCAGTACACGCGGCAAGAGGCCCTCTCCCTTGGAGTGGGCGGGTCCATTAGTAAGGCCGTCCCAGACCTACTGCGCGCCCTGGGGGTTCGTGGACCCGCAGTAGCAAAGTGCTGTAACCGGTTGCACGCCCACACGCTCACAACCGGTCTTGCCATTGTGTGCTGTCGAAGGGAGCTGGAGCGCTCCACCCACCCGAGGCGGCAACCCCGCCCGGGGGAGCCCCCTCCCTAAGACTCACACGCTCCCCAATCCTCTTGAAGGGCGAGTCAGGGCCCACCATATGGGACCTGCCAGCCCTTCCCTACGGTGGCTGGGGGCCACCGGGGCTAGCCCCTGGTGCAACACACCCCACCTCCTTAACTCACGCCGCTGGCGCATCGCCGCGCGCGTAACTATTATTATTATTATCACAACACGACGCAGCATAACTTGCGTGTTGCGGTATTCTTTGTATCATAAGAAAGCGAAGTGATTACGAAAGCCTACGTCCAGCACGCGCCAGTGTTTGAACCAGTCGGAGTGCCTCGCGGGCAGTCTAGTGACGCGAACCATCCATATGTGCATGCGAGATATTGCAATTGCCGCCAGCATCGATAGCCGATAGCGACCTGCCAAACCATCATGTGAGCCCAAACACCCCGAAGAACTACACTGAACATTGCCAGTATGTTCTGCATAAAACGCCTGTCCATAACCATGATACTGGCGTGGGCTCGCTTCAAGTTCCGTGGCCTGATAGGAACAGGGCACCGAGTGATCCATTGGTGCACCCCGCCTACAAGCACCAAACACTTCCTGCCAGCAGGCTAACTGTCCAGCAGGCCTACTGTTAATGTCAACAGTGCTTGCCCCTTGGCAAGCGGCAGGGAAAACGACGTTCATTTCGTTCATGTTATGCACGAGCAACTGAGGATAGCATACCAGGCAGAAACTATTAACATTGTGTTCTGGTTAATTTATGGCTTCATACCATACCAAATACTAAAAGGCAGAGATGCGAGTCAAGCCACTCGGGGAAAGACTCGGCTCATTATCGCACTTTTGCTCCATTCTAGCTGAGAAATAATCATTTCAGCAATAAAATTGTCATTTTCGCTCCGCCGGGATCATTCTAGCCAGGCGGTGGGAACGATTTTCTCATTTTCTCACACATCCATCATTATTGGTGCGAATTCATCATTTTAGCTGGAGTGGGTTAGACGCAGTAACTAATCACAACGGACCCAGGTTCAAAACCCATCATCAACTTTTGCTGATAGTGTCGTTCATGTAAAGTATATCTTCCTGTGACTTAGAATTCTGATAGCAGGCTGTGCCTAACAAACTGCAAGGACAGCTTCGGACGATGCCAATCAACCAACCAACCATGTGTTAGTCTGCGCCTGCTTGCTGCTTGCCATACATGACTTTTCTATTTGCTTTGAATAAGTACAGTACAAGATAGTAACCTTCTGATAGTAACAGTACAATCTTACTTCAAGTCCCATGCAGCAGGTAGGGGCAATGCTCAGCTTCAACCCCAGGCTACCCCAGCCCTGCCTATCCCCACCTTCGTTTTTGGGCCCCTAGGCTGGCATCGATGCCACTACTGGTCCATGCCTGTCACGCTGAGCAGCACCCCCAAGTGTACAGAATCCATGCCCCAAGCGCCAGTGCTTACTAGTGAATTCGGACCTTCACATGGGGCAAATGCATCCCCAATGGGTACACCTACGCATGCATAACATGGGCTGAACAGCAGCAGGACGTGTGCATGTGCCGAGTCATGTGAGCCGTGCCCAGTCCTGCGCACTGGTACACGTGTAATGCGTGATACATGCACATGTAACGTGCGTGTAACACACGTGTAACACGCCTGTGTACCCCGTTTCCCACACGTGCAGGCACGCCCGAACAAACCCAAAAGCTTAAGCAAGGGTACTTTAATGCATAATATTGGACTGCATGGTCGCTGGGCTCATGCTGCGCACTGGTACACGTGTAATGTGTGTGTAACACGCCTGTAACACGCCTACAACACGCACACCTGCACACCCCGTTTCCCACATTGTGGGCATGCCCGAATGGACCCAGACGCTCAAGCAAACGTATATACCAACATGCATAACATGGGACTGCATGGACCCTGGGCTCGGGCGTGGGTGGTGCCCTAGCTGGCGTGGTATAAAGTTGGTGTATAAGGCAGGCGAGCTGTTCCTGCTGTGTTGCTCAGCTGCACTGCACACCCCGTTTCCCACACGTGCAGGCATACTCGAATGGACCTAAACGCTACATCAAGCGTACCTCAATGCGTAATATGGGACTGCATGGCCGTTGGGCTCATGCAGCGCCCAGGTACACGTGCAAAGTGCGTGTAACACGCCTGTAACACGCCTGCACACCCCGTTTCCCACACGTGCGGGCATGACCGAACGGACCCAAACGCTTCATCAAGCGCACGCAAATGCATAGTATGGGACTGCATGGTCGCTGGGCTCATGCTGCGCACTGGTACACGTGTAATGTGTGTGTAACACGCCTGTAACATACACGCCTACAACAAGCACGCCTGCACACCCCGTTTCCCACACGTGCAGGCATACTCGAATGGACGCAGACGCCTCAGCAAGCGTATATACATGCATAATATGGGATTGCATGGTCGCTGGGATCGGGCGTGGGCGGTGCACTAGCTGGCGGGGTGTGAAATTGGTGTGGAAGGCAGGTGATGAGCTGTTCCTGCTGTGTTGCTCAGCTGCACTGCGCACCCCGTTTCCCACACGTGCGGGCATGACCGAACGGACCCAAACGCTTCAGCAAGCGTATATACATGCACAGAATGGGACTGCATGGTCGCTGGGCACATGCAGCTCCCCGGTACACGTGTAAATTGTGTGTAACACGCCTGTAACACGCCTGCACACCCCGTTTCCCACACGTGCGGGCATGACCGAACGGACCCAGACGCCTCAGCAAGCGTACGCAAATGCATAATATGGGACTGCCTGGTCGCTGGGCTCATGCTGCGCACTGGTACACGTGTAATGTGTGTGTAACACGCCTGTAACACGCCTACAACAAGCACGCCTGCACACCCCGTTTCCCACATGTGCGGGCATGACCGAACGGACCCAGACGCCTCAGCAAGCTTATATACATGCATAATATGGGATTGCATGGTCGGAGGGCTCGGGCGTGGGCGGTGCACTAGCTGGCGGGGTGTGAAATTGGTGTGGAAGGCAGGTGATGAGCTGTTCCTGCTGTGGTGCTCAGCTGCACTGCGCACCCCGTTTCCCACACGTGCGGGCATGACCGAACGGACCCAAACGCTTCAGCAAGCGTATATACATGCACAGAATGGGACTGCATGGTCGCTGGGCACATGCAGCTCCCAGGTACACGTGCAAATTGTGTGTAACACGCCTGTAACACGCCTGCACACCCCGTTTCCCACACGTGCGGGCATGACCGAACGGACCCAGACGCCTCAGCAAGCGTATATACATGCATAATTTGGGATTGCATGGTCGCTGGGATCGGGCGTGGGCGGTGCACTAGCTGGCGGGGTGTGAAGTTGGTGTGGAAGGCAGGTGATGAGCTGTCACTGCTGTGGTGCTCAGCTGCACTGCGCACCCCGTTTCCCACACGTGCGGGCATGACCGAACGGACCCAGACGCCTCAGCAAGCGTACATCAATGCGTAATATAGGACTGCATGGTCGCTGGGCTCGGGCGTGGGCGGTGCACTGGCTGGCGGGGTGTGAAGGCGTGGGACGAAGCCAGGTGATAAGCTGTTCCTGCTGTGGTGCTCAGCTGCACTGCGCACCCCGTTTCCCACACGTGCGGGCATGACCGAACGGACCCAAACGCTTCTGCAAGCGTACGAAAATGCATAATATAGGACTGCCTGGTCGCTGGGCTCATGCTGCGCACTGGTACACGTGTAATGTGTGTGTAACACGCCTGTAACACGCCTACAACACGCACGCCTGCACACCCCGTTTCCCACATGTGCGGGCATGAACGAACGGACCCAGACGCCCCAGCAAGCGTGTATACATGCATAATATGGGATTGCATGGTCGGAGGGCTCGGGCGTGGGCGGTGCACTAGCTGGCGGGGTGTGAAGTTGGTGTGGAGGGCAGGTGATGAGCTGTTCCTGCTGTGGTGCTCAGCTGCACTGCGCACCCCGTTTCCCACACGTGCGGGCATGACCGAACGGACCCAAACACTTCAGCAAGCGTATATACATGCACAGAATGGGACTGCCTGGTTGCTGGGCACATGCAGCTCCCAGGTACACGTGCAAATTGTGTGTAACACGCCTGTAACACGCCTGCACACCCCGTTTCCCACACGTGCGGGCATGACCGAACGGACCCAGACGCCTCAGCAAGCGTATATACATGCATAATTTGGGATTGCATGGTCGCTGGGATCGGGCGTGGGCGGTGCACTAGCTGGCGGGGTGTGAAGTTGGTGTGGAAGGCAGGTGATGAGCTGTTCCTGCTGTGGTGCTCAGCTGCACTGCGCACCCCGTTTCCCACACGTGCGGGCATGACCGAACGGACCCAAACGCTTCAGCAAGCATACATTAATGCTTAATATGGGACTGGATGGTCGCTGGGATAGATCGGGCGTGGGCGGTGCACTGGCTGGCGGGGTGTGAAGGCGTGGGACGAAGGTATATACCGACATGCATTATATGGACCTGCATGGTCCCTGGGCTCGGGCTTGGGCGGTGCACTAGCTGGCGTGGTATAAAGTTGGTGTGGAAGGCAGATGATGAGCTTTTTCCCACACGTGCGGGCTGACCGAACGGACCCAAACGCTTCATCAAGCGCACGCAAATGCATAATATGGGACTGCCTGGTCGCTGGGCTCATGCTGCGCACTGGTACACGTGTAATGTGTGTGTAACACGCCTGTAACATACACGCCTACAACACGCACGCCTGCACACCCCGTTTCCCACATGTGCGGGCATGACCGAACGGACCCAGACGCCTCAACAAGCGTATGTACATGCATAATTTGGGATTGCATGGTCGCTGGGCTCGGGCGTGGGCGGTGCACTGGCTGGCGGGGTGTGAAGGTGTGGGACGAAGGCAGGTGATGAGCTGTTCCTGCTGTGGTGCTCAGCTGCACTGTGCACCCCGTTTCCCACACGTGCGGGCATGTCCGAACGGACCCAGACTCTTTCGTAAGCGTATACACCGACATGCATTATATGGACCTGCATGGTCCCTGGGCTCGGGCGTGGGCGGTGCCCTAGCTGGCGTGGTATAAAGTTGGTGTGGAAGGCAGGTGAGCTGTTCCTGCTGTGGTGCTCAGCTGCACTGCACACCCCGTTTCCCACACGTGCGGGGCTGACCGAACGGACCCAAACGCTTCATCAAGCGAACGTAAATGCATAATATGGGACTGCATGGTCGTTGGGCTCATGCTGCGCACTGGTACACGTGTAATGTGTGTGTAACACGCCTGTAACACGCCTACAACACGCACGCCTGCACACCCCGTTTCCCACATGTGCGGGCATGAACGAACGGACCCAGACGCCCCAGCAAGCGTGTATACATGCATAATATGGGATTGCATGGTCGGAGGGCTCGGGCGTGGGCGGTGCACTAGCTGGCGGGGTGTGAAGTTGGTGTGGAGGGCAGGTGATGAGCTGTTCCTGCTGTGGTGCTCAGCTGCACTGCGCACCCCGTTTCCCACACGTGCGGGCATGACCGAACGGACCCAAACACTTCAGCAAGCGTATATACATGCACAGAATGGGACTGCCTGGTTGCTGGGCACATGCAGCTCCCAGGTACACGTGCAAATTGTGTGTAACACGCCTGTAACACGCCTGCACACCCCGTTTCCCACACGTGCGGGCATGACCGAACGGACCCAGACGCCTCAGCAAGCGTATATACATGCATAATTTGGGATTGCATGGTCGCTGGGATCGGGCGTGGGCGGTGCACTAGCTGGCGGGGTGTGAAGTTGGTGTGGAAGGCAGGTGATGAGCTGTTCCTGCTGTGGTGCTCAGCTGCACTGCGCACCCCGTTTCCCACACGTGCGGGCATGACCGAACGGACCCAAACGCTTCAGCAAGCATACATTAATGCTTAATATGGGACTGGATGGTCGCTGGGATAGATCGGGCGTGGGCGGTGCACTGGCTGGCGGGGTGTGAAGGCGTGGGACGAAGGTATATACCGACATGCATTATATGGACCTGCATGGTCCCTGGGCTCGGGCTTGGGCGGTGCACTAGCTGGCGTGGTATAAAGTTGGTGTGGAAGGCAGATGATGAGCTTTTTCCCACACGTGCGGGGCTGACCGAACGGACCCAAACGCTTCATCAAGCGCACGCAAATGCATAATATGGGACTGCCTGGTCGCTGGGCTCATGCTGCGCACTGGTACACGTGTAATGTGTGTGTAACACGCCTGTAACATACACGCCTACAACACGCACGCCTGCACACCCCGTTTCCCACATGTGCGGGCATGACCGAACGGACCCAGACGCCTCAACAAGCGTATGTACATGCATAATTTGGGATTGCATGGTCGCTGGGCTCGGGCGTGGGCGGTGCACTGGCTGGCGGGGTGTGAAGGTGTGGGACGAAGGCAGGTGATGAGCTGTTCCTGCTGTGGTGCTCAGCTGCACTGTGCACCCCGTTTCCCACACGTGCGGGCATGTCCGAACGGACCCAGACTCTTTCGTAAGCGTATACACCGACATGCATTATATGGACCTGCATGGTCCCTGGGCTCGGGCGTGGGCGGTGCCCTAGCTGGCGTGGTATAAAGTTGGTGTGGAAGGCAGGTGAGCTGTTCCTGCTGTGGTGCTCAGCTGCACTGCACACCCCGTTTCCCACACGTGCGGGGCTGACCGAACGGACCCAAACGCTTCATCAAGCGAACGTAAATGCATAATATGGGACTGCATGGTCGTTGGGCTCATGCTGCGCACTGGTACACGTGTAATGTGTGTGTAACACGCCTGTAACACGCCTACAACAAGCACGCCTGCACACCCCATTTCCCACACGTGCGGGCATGACCGAACGGACCCAGACGCCTCAGCAAGCGTATATACATGCATAATATGGGACTGCATGGTCGGAGGGCTCGGGCGTGGGCGGTGCACTAGCTGGCGGGGTGTGAAGTTGGTGTGGAAGGCAGGTGATGAGCTGTTCCTGCTGTGTTACTCAGCTGCACTGCACACCCCGTTTCCCACGCGTGCGGGCATGACCGAACGGACCCAAACGCTTCAGCAAGCGTACATCAATGCGTAATATGGGACTGCATGGTCGCTGGGCTCGGGCGTGGGCGGTGCACTGGCTGGCGGGGTGTGAAGGTGTGGGACGAAGGCAGGTGATGAGCTGTTCCTGCTGTGGTGCTCAGCTGCACTGTGCACCCCGTTTCCCACACGTGCGGGGCTGACCGAACGGACCCAGACTCTTTCGTAAGCGTATATACCGACATGCATTATATGGACCTGCATGGTCGCTGGGCTCGGGCGTGGGCGGTGCCCTAGCTGGCGTGGTATAAAGTTGGTGTGGAAGGCAGGTGAGCTGTTCCTGCTGTGGTGCTCAGCTGATCTGCACGCCCCGTTTCCCACACGTGCGGGCATGACCGAACGGACCCAAACGCTTCATCAAGCGCACGCAAATGCATAGTATGGGACTGCATGGTCGCTGGGCTCATGCTGCGCACTGGTACACGTGTAATGTGTGTGTAACACGCCTGTAACATACACGCCTACAACAAGCACGCCTGCACACCCCGTTTCCCACACGTGCAGGCATACTCGAATGGACGCAGACGCCTCAGCAAGCGTATATACATGCATAATATGGGATTGCATGGTCGCTGGGCTCGGGCGTGGGCGGTGCACTAGCTGGCGGGGTGTGAAATTGGTGTGGAAGGCAGGTGATGAGCTGTTCCTGCTGTGTTGCTCAGCTGCACTGCGCACCCCGTTTCCCACACGTGCGGGCATGACCGAACGGACCCAAACGCTTCAGCAAGCGTACGTAAATGCATAATATGGGACTGCATGGTCGCTGGGCTCATGCTGCGCACTGGTACATGTGTAATGTGTGTGTAATAACACGCCTGTAACACGCCTACAACACGCACGCCTGCACACCCCGTTTCCCACACGTGCGGGGCTGACCGAACGGACCCAGACGCCTCAGCAAGCGTATATACATGCATAATATGGGATTGCATGATCGTTGGGCTCGGGCGTGGGCGGTGCCCTAGCTGGCGGGGTACAAAGGTGGTGTATAAAGCAGGTGATGAGCTGTTCCTGCTGTGTTGCTCAGCTGCACTGTGCACCCCGTTTCCCACACCTGCGGTATATACATGGACAGAATGGGACTGCATGGTCGCTGGGCTCATGCAGCGCCCAGGTACACGTGTAAAGTGCGTGTAACATGCCCGTAACTCAGCTCTAACAGCACCATAACAGAGCGCCAAAACAATGCATTCAAGCGTTCATTATGGCAAACTGGACAGGAGCAGTACTGTAAATTATTGTGTGCATGTGGCGGCACGCGCAACATGTACAGCGGCACTCCAGAGTGTACAGACTCCCTGACCCAAAGCACCAGGGCTTACTGGTGCCGTAGTACTGAGCTTTACATGGGGCACTGGCAACCCCAATGCATGTGCAGGACCCAGCATGTCAGTGTATTGCTGACACGAATTGTCTTTTTGTACCCCCAACGCATGTGCCCATGCACGTACAGTGTGTGCCACAACAGCAGGGTGTGCACGCGCATGTGCCCACCTTTTCATGTGAGCCTCATCAATGAGCTCCAACCAGCTGCTCATGCTGTACACTGGTACACATGTAACGCACGTGTAACACGCCTCAGATCGCACTGTATCAGCACAAGGCTAGATTCAAGTGGCTAGGAGGCCATCTGATAGGCCCCACACCCAGGGGCCTGCCCCGGGCCCTTGCCCAGGAGCACCACCAGGAGTGGCCTTCCAGCCTCACTACGACTTCACCCTGCTGAAGGCTGCTGCCAGACCAGATATGCATCTGCACGTGGCGCATCCGCCAGGGTAGTTGATGCTGTGTGGAGTGGCCGGGAGGCCATACGGTACGGCACGCAAACTGCTGCCCAGAGGAGCCCCGGCCAGGTGCCCCACCCCGATTGGCTTTCCAGCCTCACCACACATGCATCCGGCTGTGCGGTACAACCAGACCTTGCACGGACAGGTATATACATGTAACACGTCCGCCAGTGTGGTTGGCGCTGTGTGGAGCGGCCGGGAGGCCATACGGTATGGCGCGCAAACTCGCTGCCCCGCCCAGGTGCCCCACCCTGAATGGGCTCCCGGCCCCACCATGCACGCACCCGGCTGCATCCCGCCACCAGACCTTGCACAGACATGTATCTATATGTGACTTGTCCGTTGGGGTGGTTGGCGCTGTGTGGAGCGGCCCGGGGGCCGTCCGGTATGGCCCTTGGGCTCACCGGGGCGCTGCTCGTCCCACTGCCGTACGGCTGGTGAGCGCTGGCCAGAGCGTCGGCTGAGTCCTTGCAGGCAACGCATGATAGACTTGGATAATAGTCACTTGAACGTTCGTGCATTAGCGGTTACGTCTGCTTGACATATTGGCACGGTCAACGACGATGTTGACGACCCTACAAGACGCCCAGAAGACTTTTCAGCTTTTTTCTATCAAATTCCTTATCCTTTGCAACAAAGTGACGAAACTTTGCACAAGCGTGCAACCTCTGCGTTCTGGAGCTCGCGAGCCTGTTCATCCCCGAACGATCGATATTCAGTGGACCCGCTTTGAGGTACAAGCTGTCTGGAAACAGTGCATTTGCAATGAAAGGCAGACGACAACGGATGCATCCTCGCAGGGGTTCGCATAAGCTCTCATGTTGCCATTCGCCCCATCTGCTGGCGTACGCAGGTCTGAAACTGCTGTACACAATGAGATAAGCAGCTTGATTAGCTGTAAGGAGTTCTGGCGATGGTCAACACCGGGGCTACTGCAGCTGGTGTGACTCCCTTGAACGCAGTGTTGAAGGTGCGTGATGCCACAGCTTGTTGCCCAAGCTTGACCCTGTCTACACCCACGCTTTCCTAAGCTCTCTTATGACCTGTCATGCCCCCTGCATGCATGTACGCTTTGACCACGGTGCTGAGACTTCATGGCTTTGCAGCTGTTGGAGGCAAGGACAGGGTAAGCTTGTAAGGGGCATGCCTTGGGCTGGCTGATGGTTCCTTTGCTGCCAAAGAATGCACACGTAAGCTACTTATGATCCCACCACAAGGCTATGAACAGGCAATGTATTGCAACTAAGAGGCGTTCCTTCACTTGCTGTTGCAGGTGCCCCTCAAAGCAAACAAAGGAAACCTTTCCACAGAAAGAAAGGAAGGCTGTGCACCGTTGATACGTTGAGGGCTGGTGGCCAGGCAGTACTCAAAGGAACGTGCCTACCTGACATATGGTGCTCCTTGGACATGTTGGTGATATGGTGCCTACTGACAGAGGCTTAGGTGGGTCAGTTGTGCTGTGAAGGTGCCTGAATCAAACTGAGTGTCAGTGCACACTACACTAGATAGATCTTGGTGTATAGGCAGTCTGGTATGGAACTTATGGCACCAGACAGGGCCGTGGTCTCTGGCAACATGTAACAGTTGCTGAAGTACATGAGCTTGCTCTATGATGCAGGGGGTGGGTGGCAAATGCAATCAGCATATGCTTAGCTGCATATCAGCAGGCTCCAAGCAGTTTAGCTGCAGGGCACTGGCAGGTTAGCAGCAACAAGCAAGGCAGGCAACCTCCAATAAGCAGGGCCAAGCTGCTTGGAATAGCTTCTGAGGCATCATACTTGCTGTGGGGCATCTTGCCAACAGAAATAGTGAGGATGGTAACCTCATTCCAGCAGATTCCAGCTGGGCTGGGTCGGCGGGAATCGCTATCAGGGCCTCATTTTAGCTGAGGGGCACCTGCGCAACAGCAAAAATGACGCCTGGAGCCTAATTCTAGCAGGGAGCAGGCCTGCGGAAATGGCGCCTGGGGCGTCATTTCCTCCGTGGGGCATCTGCGCAACAGCGAAAATGACGCCTGGAGCCTCATTCTAGCGGGGCGCAGGCCTGCGGAAATGGAGCCTGGGGCGTCATTTCCTCCGTGGGGCATCTGCGCAACAGCAAAAATGACGCCTGGAGTCTCATTCTAGCGGGGCGCAAGCCTGCGGGAATGGCGCCTGGGGCGTCATTTCAGCATGCCATTTTCACAGACGGGCAGTAATGACTTATAATCGTCATTATCCCATTTTTGTCTCACGCTAGAATGAGGTTTGCGGCCGCAATAATGAGGATTTGCCAATGATAAAATGATAAATCTCATGGCTATAATGAGCATTTAGGCCCCCGTTAAAATGATGATTTCTGTGAAATAATGAGCCGAGTTTTTCCCCGAGTGAGCCTTCAACTGTCAGCTGTCGGTACAGCAAACACGCCGTATCATGTAGCTTAACCATCCCCCACTTAGCCACACCCTGGCTGCTGCGTAGGAGTGCGGCGTGATCAGGGGTCTGGGTTTAATCTCAATCCGTAGGAAGCGGGTTCCAATCTTAATCTGCGTGCCCAGCCTTCCCACCAATCTCAATCTATTGTCACCCTCTGGTGCGTGCAATTGGGGTGTCGGCGTGGGTGGTGTTCCGGCCACGCGCTCTGTACCCAGCCAACAGCGCAACACAGGCACACTAGCTGCGCTGAGCCAAGGGCTATATGCTATGTTTACGAGCCTCACGTCAGGCTTTCATGCTTGTATAGTGCTTGTGGAGTCTTTATTTGCCTTCGAAACAAGTACTTACGCTGCCATGTGTATGGGCGATTTGCCCACATAAAACGACCCTGGGTCACTGAATTTCGGACAAATACTCCCGCGCGAATACGCCCCGCACCTGCACGCCGACCAGATCGCCGAATAGCACATAATTTGTTGGCGTCATATATGTAAAGGCTGCGAGAGAGTCAGTTTCATCGTGACAAATACTCCCGCGCGATTACCCCTTGATACGCGCGCTGGTCAGTTCGGTACATAGCCATAATGTTTTTTTAACAATTTGTGACATGTAACATCCCAAGGGGTGGCGCGCAGGTAGTTGGTCACTGACAGCGGCGTTGGTCGCGAGATATCGGACGCTACTCCACCCGTTGGCGATGAGGACAAACACATTATTTCATAATTATGAGACACAATTTACCGAATGCACTGTCTTTATTCCTCCATGTGCGAAGCGCCGAAAGTGCACTGAAAGCCGCGGCGAAAGGGTGCGTGTTGGCGCGATGAACAAAACAAGTGAGCCCGGTATTACTGCATCCAGAAACAAGCGCATCTGGCCTAATAAAAATACCCACCCAGTTACCACCCATTGCCTGTGGCGCTTGATGCCTTGAAACGCGTCGGCGCTCGGGGCCTCCCCTGCATGGTGCCTCCCAACCTGCCCTCAAACCCCCTTGGCCCTCAACCTCCGCGCTGCATGATACTCGTCTAGAAGCAGCGCCACTACTAGCCTAGATCGTTGCCTGTACACTGACGGTAGCAAGGTTGAAGGCGACAACGGCGCCGCGCAGCTGGGCGCCCCGGTGTACGTCGCCCATTGTGGCACTGTCAGCCGTGTAGACCCAAACGGCCTAGGCTGCACTCAAACTATCACGCGAGCAGAACTCGCTGCAATACATCGCGCCCTAGAAATGGCTGAGGAACGGGGCATGCCCAACGTACATATCCTCTCTGACTCGGCTGCTAGTCTGTACCTAATCAAGAAGTA
The DNA here is from genome assembly GCA_036984285.1 of Chlamydomonas sp. KOR1. NCBI lineage: Eukaryota > Viridiplantae > Chlorophyta > Chlorophyceae > Chlamydomonadales > Chlamydomonadaceae > Chlamydomonas > Chlamydomonas sp. KOR1. Next base: position 64,095 of record BQMZ01000600.1, on the reverse strand, counting down.
CATTGACAATGCCAAGAAACTTAGCATGAGCAAACATCGCGACCTCCTCCGCCTCATCGTTGGGCTGCTGCACCAGCGCGCCGTACACGGCGCTCCACCCACCTCCTGAAGGTGAAAGCCCACTCCGGCGCCTACGAAACGAAGAGGCGGACCGATGGGCCACCGCTGTTTCTAAAGGGGAAATCGCCCCTGACTGCGCCTGCCCTGCGGATAATGAGCCATACGGTAAGATCTGGTGGCCGCACCAAAGCAGCACCAACCGGCAAGCCAACGACCTCAACCGAGGGATTATCTCCTGCTGGCCGCCTCCACCTTTGGTGGGTACAGCCACAGCACCAAGAGCACGGACTGCTGGCAGGAGGCCGCCCCGGACCTGTGTCCTCGCCAGCAATGCAACCACCCAGAGGGGAGTGTGCACAAACACTGGAAGCGGTCTTTGACTACCGCTACTGGCAACTGTGGCACGCTGGCCTCGCCCACCGCTACAAAAGGCCCATGAAGGGCAGCTTCCTCAATGCTGATGGCAAGGCCATGTGCCCAGTCTGTAAACAAGAGCCTGATTCGAGGACACATCCTGGGGCTGCAAAGCAGAACCATACCATAGCTGCTACATAAAGCGACACAACGAGGCTGTGCAATTGATTGGCGAGACCATCCAGCACGGACGCTAACGGACATGGCTTTATGCTGATGGACGCGACCTCAGCCGCCGACATCCCAGGCTAAGTGACAGGCACCCGCCTCCCACAATGGCTGCTACCCTCCGTGACGCCAGCCAAGCTGGAAAAATTCCGCCCCGACATCCTTTGATTCCCACCCTCACACCTACCCAAGCCAAGTGCCCCAGGTGGCTGGCAGCACGCATGCGGGCTTAACCCCCAGGCCACAAAGTCTACATCCTTGAGATCGGCTATACAGGCGACCTGCGCCACAAGGAGAAAATTGCGGAAAAACTAGCGCAGCACGCAGAGCTCGCCACCCTGCTGGCCGGCGGGATGGGAAGTGCAATACACCCGCAGGGAAGCCATCACCCTGGGGTGGGGGCACCATTCGCAACCACCTTGCCCCCTTCTCCGTGAGCTCAGTGTCCCAGCCAGACGCCAATGCATGCCGCGATAACCTCCACCACCATGCCTCCTGGCTGCACCGCATAGTCAAGATGCGCCGGCATCATGAGGCCGGTGCCCCCGTAACCAACCCCCATCCCCGTAACCCTCAACCAACCCCCTTACCCACGGTGGTAGACGCGTACAAACGCCCTACCCCCTTAATACCACGCAGGGTCATGCCCGCGTAACATTATTATTATTATTATTATTATTATTATTATTATTATTATTATTATTATTATTATTATTATTATTATTATTATTATTATTATTATTATTATTATTATTATTATTATTATTATTATTATTATTATTATTATTGCCCCCGCTTTTTTAAGAAATCCGTCGAATTTTGGCCCGTACAGTGGGACGAGTCGGAGCAAGAATGGTCTTAGCCGGCGCAAAATTCGCACAAGCCCCCTCAGCAGCCGCGCCCCGTCGCAAGGGGGCTTGGGCCGTGCCTCGCGTCGGCTGGGACAGCAGGCACCGCGCCTTGCAACGTGCCACAACCGCAGCAGGAAGGCACGTCGGCTGTGGGCCTCCCTCGTCGAGGTCGCGCAACAATCGAGGGAGCTTCGCGCCCGCTTTGCTTGCCAAAGTCCAATGCTCGATCGCGCGCGCCTGCCCCTCGCGCCTTGCCCAGAAGCGCCGCTTCTGCGCCCTGATTCCGTCATTCCATAGCTACAATGCTGACAGCAAGTCACATTGTTCAAGGGGCGCTTGCTGCAGGCGTCGCGGAGCACACCAGCAGGTCGGGCTTGCATTGTTTGCCTCGTCGAGACAGTTCCACGAGTTCGCATACGCACACGCTTCCTTGCAAAGCCATGCAAGAAGTTCAAGCGTCTTATACGGCCTATATAGTACATTGCCGACTGCTGCCCAGCAAGACCTCCATATGGCCATGGGTCGCGATTCCAAATTCGGCCCGTCCGACGCGCCCAAGTCCATCCAACTGAGCCGCGAGGTGCTCTTTCAAACAAGTAAATATTGCTCCAATGGCATTACACGCTTTCCTCTTTGCCCGTCCCACGGCCCTTCCAACTCGCAGCAGGTGCAAGACATCCGCTGCTTGAAGCGAGCGCGATGTACTCAGTAGGTTGATGATTCATAAAACGCTTCCTCATTTCATGACAGACATTACCAATGGAATTTGGTCGGCTGCAGGTCCGTCCTTCGGGGCAGGACGGCCCCGCGCACGTTTCGGTCCGTCCCACGCTCGCCTGGCAACAGGCACAATCTGCACTGACATCGTAGGATTGTCACATCACGTCTTTCCCACTGCTCATCAGGGCATCAGTGCAGCGCTCGACTGACAGGTCCCAGCTGCTGCTGCTTGTGGTGCTGCAGGGGCCCCATCCACCACATCTTTGCAGCCTCTGCCTTGCTCGCTCAGAACACTACTGTCCTTCATGGGAGCACATTTGTATCAGCTTTCAAGGGGGGGTGGGGCATGCTCCAGACGTACTCTAGCTGCTGCTGACTGCTTGCTGCACCACTGACACATTTACACACCACCACCTACCCCTCCCAGCTATGCAATGCTGATTTATTTCTGGTACCGGACTTGTTTTAGAATGTGCATGTCACAAGCTCACCCTGCACATTTTCACGTATACAGCACCTGGCTGGCATGGCAGTGGTTGCACTCGAAGGACATGTACCTGAGCCCACGCACATACGAGTGCCCCTGCCTTACCTGCCGGCCCTGCCTGCCCTGCGCTGCCATGGCATATGTGCACATGTAGACTTCTTGCTGAAAACTCTAGGTGCCATACAGTGCCAGACAAGCATAACAACGGCTGCAGGTGCACAGTTCTGTTGATTGGGTCTGCACACTCACTTTAATAACCACCATTGCCTAGTGCGTGTACCTGTCAGTGCCATAACAGACCTGCACATGTTGACCAACTCTGGGTGCCATACAGTGCAAGACAAGCATAACAATGGCTGCAGGTGCGAAATCCTGCTGACTAGGTCTGCACACACAGTTGAACACCTTGGCCTCACATACCTGTCAGTGCTACCATCCTACATGGTTGTCGTTCAACCACACAGCATCATGCTTATTGGTTTTAAAGACTCAACGTTTGTTACAACAGCATCATCACTGGGGGGGTCGACAGGGGGGTTGGCCCCCCTGTCCCATGTGGGGGGTCCAGGGGGGCACAGCCCCCCTGGGGGACCCCTTCCGGAGGATGGGATCTCATCATTATCGCGGGGGCTTTGGATTTATTATTGTTGTTATTATTATTATTATTGCCCCCGCTTTTTTAAGGACCCGGTCGAATTTTGGCCCGTACAGTGGGACGAGTCGGAGCAAGAATGGTCTTAGCCGGCGCAAAATTCGCACAAGCCCCCTCAGCAGCCGCGCCCCGTCGCAAGGGGGCTTGGGCCGTGCCTCGCGTCGGCTGGGACAGCAGGCACCGCGCCTTGCAACGTGCCACAACCGCAGCAGGAAGGCACGTCGGCTGTGGGCCTCCCTCGTCGAGGTCGCGCAACAATCGAGGGAGCTTCGCGCCCGCTTTGCTTGCCAAAGTCCAATGCTCGATCGCGCGCGCCTGCCCCTCGCGCCTTGCCCAGAAGCGCCGCTTCTGCGCCCTGATTCCGTCATTCCATAGCTACAATGCTGACAGCAAGTCACATTGTTCAAGGGGCGCTTGCTGCAGGCGTCGCGGAGCACACCAGCAGGTCGGGCTTGCATTGTTTGCCTCGTCGAGACAGTTCCACGAGTTCGCATACGCACACGCTTCCTTGCAAAGCCATGCAAGAAGTTCAAGCGTCTTATACGGCCTATATAGTACATTGCCGACTGCTGCCCAGCAAGACCTCCATATGGCCATGGGTCGCGATTCCAAATTCGGCCCGTCCGACGCGCCCAAGTCCATCCAACTGAGCCGCGAGGTGCTCTTTCAAACAAGTAAATATTGCTCCAATGGCATTACACGCTTTCCTCTTTGCCCGTCCCACGGCCCTTCCAACTCGCAGCAGGTGCAAGACATCCGCTGCTTGAAGCGAGCGCGATGTACTCAGTAGGTTGATGATTCATAAAACGCTTCCTCATTTCATGACAGACATTACCAATGGAATTTGGTCGGCTGCAGGTCCGTCCTTCGGGGCAGGACGGCCCCGCGCACGTTTCGGTCCGTCCCACGCTCGCCTGGCAACAGGCACAATCTGCACTGACATCGTAGGATTGTCACATCACGTCTTTCCCACTGCTCATCAGGGCATCAGTGCAGCGCTCGACTGACAGGTCCCAGCTGCTGCTGCTTGTGGTGCTGCAGGGCCCCCATCCACCACATCTTTGCAGCCTCTGCCTTGCTCGCTCAGAACACTACTGTCCTTCATGGGAGCACATTTGTATCAGCTTTCAAGGGGGGGTGGGGCATGCTCCAGACGTACTCTAGCTGCTGCTGACTGCTTGCTGCACCACTGACACATTTACACACCACCACCTACCCCTCCCAGCTATGCAATGCTGATTTATTTCTGGTACCGGACTTGTTTTAGAATGTGCATGTCACAAGCTCACCCTGCACATTTTCACGTATACAGCACCTGGCTGGCATGGCAGTGGTTGCACTCGAAGGACATGTACCTGAGCCCACGCACATACGAGTGCCCCTGCCTTACCTGCCGCCCTGCCTGCCCTGCGCTGCCATGGCATATGTGCACATGTAGACTTCTTGCTGAAAACTCTAGGTGCCATACAGTGCCAGACAAGCATAACAACGCTGCAGGTGCACAGTTCTGTTGATTGGGTCTGCACACTCACTTTAATAACCACCATTGCCTAGTGCGTGTACCTGTCAGTGCCATAACAGACCTGCACATGTTGACCAACTCTGGGTGCCATACAGTGCAAGACAAGCATAACAATGGCTGCAGGTGCGAAATCCTGCTGACTAGGTCTGCACACACAGTTGAACACCTTGGCCTCACATACCTGTCAGTGCTACCATCCTACATGGTTGTCGTTCAACCACACAGCATCATGCTTATTGGTTTTAAAGACTCAACGTTTGTTACAACAGCATCATCACTGGGGGGGTCGACAGGGGGGTTGGCCCCCCTGTCCCATGTGGGGGGTCCAGGGGGGCACAGCCCCCCTGGGGGACCCCTTCCGGAGGATGGGATGCCACCATTATCGCGGGGGCTTTGGATTTATTATTGTTGTTATTATTATTATTGCCCCCGCTTTTTTAAGGACCCGGTCGAATTTTGGCCCGTACAGTGGACGAGCAACTGGTCTAAGCCGGCCCAAAATTCGCACGCGCCCCCTAAGCAGCCGCGCGCCGTTGCAAGGGGGCTGGGGCCGTGCCTCGCGTCGGCTGGGACAACAGGAGCGCGCCTCGCCAGGCGCATGCCACCACGGCCGCAGCAGGAAGGCACGTCGGCCGTGGGCCTCGGCGAGGTCGCGCAACAATCGAGGGAGCTTCGCGCCCGCGTTGCTTGCCAAAGTCCAATGCTCGAGCGATCGCGCGCGCCTGCCCCTCGCGCCTTGCCCAGAAGCGCCGCTTCTGCGCCCTGATTCCGTCATTCCATAGCTACAATGCTGCCAGAAAGTTGCATTGTTCAAGGGGCGCTTGCTGAAGGCGTCGCGGAGCACACCAGCAGGTCGGGCTTGCATTGTTTGCCTCGTCGAGACAGTTCCCCGAGTTCGCATACGCACACGCTTCCTGGCAAAGCCATGCAAGGAGTTCAAGCGTCTTATACGGCCTATATAGTACATTGCCGACTGCTGCCCAGCAAGAGCAGCATGCGGTCCATATGGGTCGCCAAATTCGGCCCGTCCGACGCGCCCAAGTCCATCCAACTGAGCCGCGAGGTGCTCTTTCAAACAAGTACACATTGCTCCAATGGCATTACACGCTTTCCTCTTTGCCCGTCCCACGGCCCTTTCAACTCGCAGCAGGTGCAAGACATCCGCTGCTTGAAGCGAGCTCGATGTACTCAGTATGTTGATGATTCATAAAACGCTTCCTCATTACATGACAGACATTACCAATGGAATTTGGTCGGCTGCAGGTCCGTCCTTCGGGGCAGGACGCCCCCGCGCACGTTTCGGTCCGTCCCACGCTCGCCTGGCAACAGGCACAATCTGCACTGACATCGTAGGACTGTCACATCACGTCTTTCCCACTGCTCATCAGGGCATCAGTGCAGCGCTCGACTGACAGGTCCCAGCTGCTGCTGCTTGCGGTGCTGCAGGGGCCCCCATCCACCACAACGTTGCAGCCTCTGCCTTGCTCGCTCAGAATACTACTGTCCTTCATGGGAGCACATTTGTATCAGCTTTCAAGGGGGGTTGGGGCATGCTCCAGACGTACTCTAGCTGCTGCTGACTGCTTGCTGCACCACTGACACATTTACACACTGCCACCTACCCCTCCCAGCTATGCAATGCTGATTTATTTTAGAATGTGCATGTCACAAGCTCAGCCTGCACATTTTCACGTATACAGCACCGTGTGTGCAAGGCAGGGCTGGCATGGCAGTGGTTGCACTCGTAGGACATGTACCTGAGCCCACGTACTAGTGCCCCTGCCTTACCTGCCGGCCCTGCCTGCCCTGCGCTGCCATGGCATATGTGCACATGTAGACTTCTTGCTCATAACTCTAGGTGCCATACAGTGCCAGACAAGCATAACAACGGCTGCAGGTGCACAGTTCTGTTGATTGGGTCTGCACACTCACTTCAATAACCACCTCTGCCTAGTGCGTGTACCTGTCAGTGCCATAACATACCTGCACATGTTAACCAACTCTGGGTGCCATACAGTGCAAGACAAGCATAACAATGGCTGCAGGTGCGAAATCCTGCTGTCTAGGTCTGCACGCACAGTTGAACACCTTGGCCTCACATACCTGTCAGTGCCACCATCCTGCATGGTTGTCGTTCAACCACACAGCATCATGCTTAATGGTTTTAAAGACTCAACGTTTGTTACAACAGCATCATCACTGGGGGGGTCGACAGGGGGGTTGGCCCCCCTGTCCCATGTGGGGGGTCCAGGGGGGCACAGCCCCCCTGGGGGACCCCTTCCGGAGGATGGGATGCCACCATTATCGCGGGGGCTCTGGATTTATTATTGTTGTTATTATTGCCCCCGCTATTTTAAGAAATCCGTCGAATTTTGGCCCGTACAGTGGGACGAGTCGGAGCAAGAATGGTCTTAGCCGGCGCAAAATTCGCACAAGCCCCCTCCGCAGCAGCGCGCTGTCGCAAAGGGGCTGGGGCCGTGCCTCGCTTCGGCTGGGACAGCAGGCACCGCGCCTTGCAACACGCCACAGCCGCAGCAGGAAGGCACGTCGGCCGTGGGCCTCCCTCGGCGAGGTCGCGCAACAATCGAGGGAGCTTCGCGCCCGCGTCGCTTGCCAAAGTCCAATGCTCAATCGCGCGCGCCTGCTGCCCCTCGCGCCTTGCCCAGAAGCGCCGCTTCTGCGCCCTGATTCCGTCATTCCATAGCTAAAATGCTGACAGCAAGTCACATTGTTCAAGGGGCGCTTGCTGCAGGCGTCGCGGAGCACACCAGGCAGGTCGGGCTTGCATTGTTTGCCTCGTCGAGACAGTTTCCCGAGTTCGCATACGCACACGCTTCCTGGCAAAGCCATGCAAGGAGTTTAAGCGTCTTATACGGCCTATATAGTACATTGCCGACTGCTGCCCAGCAAGGGCGCAGCAGCATGCCGTCCATACATGGGTCGCGATTCCAAATGCTGAAATGCGGCCCGTCCGACGCGCCCAAGTCCATCCAACTGAGCCGCGAGGTACTCTTTCAAACAAGTAGACAATGCTCCAATGGCATTACACGCTTTCCTCTTTGCCCGTCCCACGGCCCTTCCAACTCGCAGCAGGAGCAAGACATCCGCTGCTGAAGCGAGCGCGATGTACTCAGTATGTTGATGATTCATAAAACGCTTCCTCATTACAAGACAGACATTACCAATGGAATTTGGTCGGCTGCAGGTCCATCCTTCGGGGCAGGACGCCCCCGCGCGCGTTTCTAACGATCCGTCCCACGCTCGCCTGGCAACAGGCACAATCTGCACTGACATCGTAGGACTGTCACATCACGTCTTTCCCACTGCTCATCAGGGCATCAGTGCAGCGCTCGACTGAGAGGTCCCAGCTGCTGCTGCTTGCGGTGCTGCAGGGGCCCCCATCCACCTCATGTTGGCAGCCACTGCCTTGCTCGCTCAGAACACTACTGTCCTTCATGGGAGCACATTTGTATCAGCTTTCAAGGGGGGTTGGGGCATGCTCCATACATACGATACTCTAGCTGCTGACTGGCTGCTGCACCACTGACACATTTACACACCACCACCAACCCATCCCAGCTATGCCATGCTGATTCCTGGTACCTGAAACTTGTTTAATATTAGAAAGTGCATGTCACAAGTTCAGCCTGCACATTTTCACGTATACAGCACCGCATGTGCAAGGCAGGGCTGGCATGGCAGTGGTTGCACTCGTAGGACAAAACACCTGAGCCTGCATACTAGTGCCCCTGCCCTGCCCCGCCACAACATACCTGCACATGTTGACCAACTCTGGGTGCCATACAGTGCAAGACAAGCATAACAATGGCTGCAGGTGCGAAATCCTGCTGACTAGGTCTGCACACACAGTTGAACACTTTGGCATCACGGACCTGTCAGTGCCACCATCCTGCATGGTTGTCATTCAACCACACAGCATCATGCTTAATGGTTTTTAAGACTCAACGTTTGTTACAACAGCATCATCACTGGGGGGGTCGACAGGGGGGTTGGCCCCCCTGTCCCATGTGGGGGGTCCAGGGGGGCACAGCCCCCCTGGGGGACCCCTTCCGGAGGATGGGATGCCACCATTATCGCGGGGGCTTTGGATTTATTATTGTTGTTATTATTGCCCCCGCTTTTATTGCGACCTCGGCACTTTTGGCCCGTACAAGTGGGACGAGATGACAGCCGTCATCCTCAGCCCGTCCAATAGTCATAGGCGCCTGTCCAAGATGCGCCTGTCAGTGGTAGCCATCCAAGAAACGGCCTGTCAAATGGCCTCGCGCGAAAATGTCCACCCACCAAGCCACAGCAGTCGCTGCTGAAGCGCAGCACAACCTAGACGCTTACTACATGCTATGCGCTCGTGACCTATTGCGTCCTCGCGATGTCACAATGCTGGCCGGCGCCGCTGTATGTCGCGCAAGCGCACGACTGTCGACATGTTCGCGCCTCGCCGACAAACGCCGCGAGCGTCAGCTCCTGGCCTTCTACATCGCGACTATCTTGGCATAGCAACACATTGCTCAAGGTGCGCTCGCTGCAGACGACGCGGCGCGCACGTCAGGTCGGTCGGTCGCGTCCATTGTGCGACATCCTAACAAGCCCGCACCGCAAACGCGTCCACTCGCCGTCCCAGGAATTGCATAAACGTTCCTACAGGCTGACATGTTACACTGCGCACTGCGTCCCTGCATCTCCGCGCGCAGCAGGCCGTCCATGGGTCGCAATTCCAACGCGCCCGTCGTCAGCCGGACAGAGGTCCAACGCGCCCGTCAAACTGCTCTAACATGAACAATAAGAATAATAGCTGCTGTTTGGCTTCTTTCTTTCCGCGATTTTGGGTCTGGGACCGTCCCTCGGCGGCCTTTCAAACTCGCAGCACCCTTTCAAAACCCGCCGCAGGAGCCCATCTCCAGCGCGAGCAAGATGTACGCAGCAGTATGTTATTCTTGTATAGGCATACTTCGTGATTACATGCAGCGTGTGTCCTGTCGGGCTCACGTGACTGCTGCAAGTCGGTCGTCGCTCGCGACAACATAACAGAAGGCGTTTGCCGCGGTCTAGGGCCACCGCTCCCAGGCAACAGGCACCATCGCGTGCAGTGTCATCGACCTGTCCTCACCATCCTCACCATGCGCTCCATTGCTCATGTGGGCAGCAGCACCGCACTCGTCTGGAGCTCTCCCCCCCGGTGCTTGTCTTCCTGCTGGGCCCCTCCAGCAGGTGCCCCCACACAGGTAGCCACCACTGACACGCATCCCTGCAGCCACTCGTTCCCTCGTAGCACTGCTACCGCATCCCTGCAACTGCATGCCAACAGGCTGGTAGGTGGGACGTGCTCAGTAGTGCTGCTGCTGTGGGTGTTGCTCTGCTGGGTCCTCACTGCAGACTGCCAACTGCCTGCTGCACCACCTCAGCACTGGTTGCAGTGGTCACACTCATGCACTAAGTACCGGTATCTGCACGCCTGCCTTGCCTGCCCCTGATTTTACACAGGTGCGCTTGGTTGTACATGCCTGCCTGCCTGTCCTCATCCTCATAACTTCTTCTGCCTTGCTGTGCAACGCAAGCATAGTTCTGGCTGCATGTTTGGTCGTCATCTAATGCAGTCCCTTGCTTGTGGCTTGAGCCCCTTTTCTTGTATGTATGGGGTACCAGCAGCCAGTGTCCCTCCCCTCCCTTGCTGGGGCTCGTCATTTCACCACACAGAAATAAACAACAACGCCCTTACACACAGCCACACATACATGACGCATGTCACAACAGCATCAGCAGTAGGGGGGTCGACAGGGGGGTTGGCCCCCTGTCCCATGTGGGGGGGTCTGGGGGGGCACAGCCCCCCCCGGGGGGAGACCCCTCCGGAGGATCATATCCCTTCCACAGCCTCACATCCGCGGGGGCTCTGGATTTATTATTGTTGTTATTATTATTGCCCCCGCTTTTTTAAGGACCTCGCCGAATTTTGGTTCGTAGAGTGGACGAGCAACTGGTCTAAGCCGGAGCAAAATTCGCACGCGCCTCCTATGCAGCGGCGCGCCGTCGCAAGGGAGCTTGGGCCGTGCTTCGCGTCGGCTGGGACAGCAGGGAGCGCGCCTCGCGCGGATGCGCGTTGCGTTGCCACAATGTCCAAGCCTCGCGCCTCTCGCCCCTGCCCAGAAGCGCCGCTTCCGCGCCCCTCCCGTCATTCCATAGCTACAACGTTGACAGCAAGTCACATTGTTCAAGTGCGTTTGCTGCAGGCGTCGCGCGGAGCGCACCAGGTCGGGCTTGCATTGTTTGCCTCGTCGAGACATTTCCACCAGGTCGCATACGCACACGCTTCCTTGCAAAGCCATGCAAGGAGTTCAAGCGTTTCATACGGCCTATATAGTACATTGCCGACTGCTTCCCAGCAAGTTCGCAGCAGAATGCCGTCCATACATGGGTCGCGATCCCAAATTCCGCCCGTCCGACGCGCCTAAAATCCATCCAACTGAACCGCGAGGTGCTCTTCAAACAAGTACACACTGCTCCAATGGCATTACATGCTTTGCTCTTTGCCCGTCCTACGGCCCTTCCAACTCGCAGCAGGTGCAAGACATCCGCTGTTTGAAGCGCGCGCGACGTACTCAGTATGGTGATGATTCGTAAACACTCTTCCTGATTACATGATAGACATTATCAATGGACTTTGGTCGGCTGCAGGTCCGTCCGTCGGGGCAGGACGCCCCCGCGCGCGTTTCTTACCACGCTCGCCTGGCAACAGGCACAATGTGCACTGACATCGTAGGACTGTCACATCACGTCTTTCCCACTGCTCATCAGGGCATCAGTGCAGCGCTCGACTGAGAGGTCCCAGCTGCTGCTGCTTGCGGTGCTGCAGAGACCCCCATCCACCTCATGTTGGCAGCCACTGCCTTGCTCGCTCAGAACACTACTGTCCTTCATGGGAGCACATTTGTATAAGCCTTCAAGGGGGGTTGGGGCATGCTTTAGACGTACTCCAGCTGCTGACTGGCTGCTGCACCACTGACACATTTCCACACCACCACCTACCCATCCCAGCCAGCTATGCAATGCTGATGTCTGGTACCTGACACTTGTTTTAAAATGTGCATGTCACAAGTGCAGCCTGCACATTTTCACGTATACAGCACTGTGTGTGCAAGGCAGGGCTGGCATGGCAGTGGTCACACTCATAGGACAAACACCTGAGCCCGCATACTAGTGCCCCTGCCCTACATGCTGGCCCTGCCTGCCCTGCCCCACCACAACATACCTGCACATGTTGACCAACTCTGGGTGCCTTACAGTGCAAGACAAGCATAACAAGGGCTGCAGGTGCGAAATCCTGCTGACTAGGTCTGCACACACAGTTGAACACCTTGGCCTCACATACCTGTCAGTGCTACCATCCTACATGGTTGTCGTTCAACCACACAGCATCATGCTTATTGGTTTTAAAGACTCAACGTTTGTTACAACAGCATCATCACTGGGGGGGTCGACAGGGGGGTTGGCCCCCCTGTCCCATGTGGGGGGTCCAGGGGGGCACAGCCCCCCTGGGGGACCCCTTCCGGAGGATGGGATGCCACCATTATCGCGGGGGCTTTGGATTTATTATTGTTGTTATTATTGCCCCGCCCTTATATGCTCCGTGGCATATTTTGGTCACACTCTCACTCTACCGCCAAGAAACCACGCTGTTCTCGCGTTTCCTAAAGCGACGCGACATGCCAGTTACATCACGTCGCACTGCTCGTCACTACACAGCTTTAGTCGTTTGCGGAATTGGCAGAGGCGCCCGCAAGAGGACGCGCGGCCGCGCGGAAGTGGCGACGCGCCCGGCGACGCGCCCAGCGCGCGCTGGTCACTTCGTTGAGATCAACAAATGGCAGCAATACGCAAACAATAAGAACACAATGCTCGCACTTTTCGAGCAGCGCCGCGCGCGTCAGCTCCGCGTGCAGCAAATGCAGCGTTCAAACGTCTATCGAGCTTCGCAAACAGCAAAGAAAAGGCGAGGCGCATTAAGTATAGTATTATTGTTGTTATATTACTATATAGCAAATGGTGTACTGGGCTTTTGGGTCGCCCGCGCACGTGACAACAAGGTGCAAACTGCGGAATGCGCGTCACAGCTATTGTGCATTAAATAGAAGCAGACGTGCGCACAACAAGCAGCTAACAAATGACATGTACATGTGGGCATGTCGCCCGGAGCTTCCCACTGGCTATTACGCGCGAAAACGGTGTCGCGACCTCTCCTTTTCAACAAAGGCGAACTACACGTGCATACATACGAACAAGCAATACATGTGCATTCATATAGCGTGGTCTACAGGCCGCCGGCACAAGAACTCGTCACGTTTTACTCGCGATTTTCGCGGAAGCCAGCTCCCTGCCATCAACCACAACTTGCAGCAAACGCAGATAGCATGACAATAAGCTAGCAGTGCAGCTCTTACGGTTTCCTGTCTCTAACTCGAGTTTCGCGATTTTGCAGGAGTGCGCATCACTGTCCAATGCTCAACCCATGTAAAGGCTGCCATGCTGCCTACAAACTCCACTCTTGTGTGCTTTGGGCCCTGGGGAATTGATTGGCCCTGGGCCAGCACTGGCTCTTGGACCATGGGCCACCCACTCTGCCCAGCACTGTCAGTACTTACTCTTCTCAGGCAATTGCTATGTGTACATACCAGGATCTATGAGGCATCATAGGCATGGTGTAGGGTAGCTGCTGCTCCCATGTGCCCTGCTGGGAAGATGGAGATCTTCCCAGCAGGTGTCTGCTTTGTGTGGTAGGTGCAGGCAGGGGGCCTCCCCTGCATACATACTGGGACACACTGCCTACAAGTAAGCTGCTCACACACTCTTCATTCAGCAGCTTCCGTACCATGGTGCATCACCCGGAGCTTCCCGCTTTCAAGCAGGTGTCTGCTGTTTGTGACAGGTGCAGTAGTGTGAATGCTCTGCAGGGTACTCCCCTGCATACTGGCTGGGACACTGTGATTACAGGCATGCTGCTCACACAATCATCATTCAGCAGCTTCCTTAGTCCTTACCTGCAACAGCAGTCCTGACACAACTGTCACACCATCGTACTTGGGCTGCCCTATGCACAATACTGCACCTGCTTGTCACCCTGGTTTTGCTTGGCTGGGGAAACTGACCCACCTGCTCTTACCTGCTGCATGCCTGATTGCCACCTCTCCCGCTCCAGCTACTTTGGCATGAGCCTTCCATGTACATGTATTTGATGTTAGAAACACACCAGGCATGTTTTATAGTACTTCCTGCTCCTTTGCCTTTGTTTGCTACCTGCATGCTTGCACCTGCGTTCTTTGGCACAGATAGGGGACTCCCCCCCATGGCCTGTGACACTTTGCCTACACGTCACCTCCTTGCACCAATCTCATCAGTCAACAACTTTCCTTCCTGTTACTGCATTCTGAATACAACTAACAACCCATCATGGCTGTGCTGCTCAATGCACACTGCTGGGCCCCCTCGCACAATGTGTCAAGTAACAGAACAGCATGCAGCATGACTTGCGTCAAGGCATCTGCCATACACCCCCGCTCACAGATTGCCCCATTGGATACAGGTCATAATTGCCATGCATGCAGACACTGCATTAACACACACCAGCGAGTGGAAGCACTCTGTACCATGAATGGTACAGCCGGCCCACCTCAATAAAGTGTGCAAGCAGCCTACTTCACTTCCTGCCTTTACACCTCACCATACTCTGCCTTTACCTTGCCTTTGCACTATACTGTCAGCAACCATGCTTTAATTTACCAGCATGGCAGCAGTATGCACGTGATTTTTGGGGGGTCAACAGGGGGGCGCCCCCCCGTTCTGTGAAGGGGGGGTCCGGGGGGGCATAGCCCCCCTGGGGGAGCCCTTCCGGAGGATCATTCATATTTGTCTTTGAATAACTTTCTGTAGGTAGGTGGGGCGGGGGCTAGGAATTTATTATTATTGTTATTATTATTGCCCCCGCTTTTTTAAGGACCTCGCCGAATTTTGGTTCGTAGAGTGGACGAGCAACTGGTCTAAGCCGGCCCAAAATTCGCACGCGCCCCCTAAGCAGCAGCGCGCCGTTGCAAGGGGGCTTGGGCCGTGCCTCGCGTCGGCTGGGACAACAGGAACGCGCCTCGCCAGGCGCATGCCACCACGGCCGCAGCAGGAAGGCACGTCGGCCGTGGGCCTCGTCGAGGTCGCGCAACAATCGAGGGAGCTTCGCGCCCGCGTTGCTTGCCAAAGTCCAATGCTCGAGCGATCGCGCGCGCCTGCCCCTCGCGCCTTGCCCAGAAGCGCCGCTTCTGCGCCCTGCTTCCGTCATTCCATAGCTACAACTTTGACAGAAAGTCCCATTGTTCAAGGGGCGCTTGCTGCAGGCGTTGCGCGGAGCACACCAGCAGGTCGGGCTTGCATTGTTTGCCTCGTCGAGACAGTTCCCCGAGTTCGCATACGCACACGCTTCCTTGCAAAGCCATGCAAGGAGTTCAAGCGTCTTTTACGGCCTATATAGTACATTGCCGACTGCTGCCCAGCAAGAGCAGCATGCGGTCCATATGGCCATGGGTCGCGATTCCAAGTCCGACGCGCCCAAGTCCATCCAACTGAGCCGCGAGGTGCTCTTTCAAACAAGTAAACATTGCTCCAATTGCATTACACGCTTTCCTCTTTGCCCGTCCCACGGCCCTTCCAACTCGCAGCAGGTCCAAAACATCCGCTGCTTGAAGCGAGCGCGATGTACTCAGTAGGTTGATGCTTCATAAAACGCTTCCTCATTTCATGACAGACATTACCAATGGAATTTGGTCGGCTGCAGGTCCGTCCTTCGGGGCAGGACGGCCCCGCGCACGTTTCGGTCCGTCCCACGCTCGCCTGGCAACAGGCACAATCTGCACTGACATCGTAGGATTGTCACATCACGTCTTTCCCACTGCTCATCAGGGCATCAGTGCAGCGCTCGACTGACAGGTCCCAGCTGCTGCTGCTTGCGGTGCTGCAGGGCCCCCATCCACCACATCTTTGCAGCCTCTGCCTTGCTCGCTCAGAACACTACTGTCCTTCATGGGAGCACATTTGTATCAGCTTTCAAGGGGGGTTGGGGCATGCTCCAGACGTACTCTAGCTGCTGCTGACTGCTTGCTGCACCACTGACACATTTACACACCACCACCTACCCTCCCAGCTATGCAATGCTGATTTAGTTCTGGTACCGGACTTGTTTTAGAATGTGCATGTCACAAGCTCACCCTGCACATTTTCACGTATACAGCACCGTGTGTGCAAGGCATGGCTGCCATGGCAGTGGTTGCACTTGTAGGACATGCATGTACCTGAGCCCACGCACATACTAGTGCCCCTGCCTTACCTGCTGGCCCTGCCTGCCCTGCGCTGCCATGGCACATGTGCACATGTAGACTTCTTGCTGATAACTCTAGGTGCCATACAGTGCCAGACAAGCATAACAACGGCTGCAGGTGCACAGTCCTGTTGATTGGGTCTGCACACTCACTTTAATAACCACCTCTGCCTAGTGCGTGTACCTGTCAGTGCCACAACATACCTGCACATGTTGACCAACTCTGGGTGTCATACAGTGCAAGACAAGCATAACAATGGCTGCAGGTGCGAAATCCTGCTGACTAGGTCTGCACACACAGTTGAACACCTTGGCCTCACGTACCTGTCAGTTCCACCATCCTGCATGGTTGTCATTCAACCACACAGCATCATGCTTAATGGTTTTAAAGACTCAACGTTTGTTACAACAGCATCATCACTGGGGGGGTCGACAGGGGGGTTGGCCCCCCTGTCCCAGGAGGGGGGTCCAGGGGGGCACAGCCCCCCTGGGGGACCCCTTCCGGAGGATGGGATGCCACCATTATCGCGGGGGCTTTGGATTTATTATTGTTGTTATTATTGCCCCCGCTTTTTTAAGGACCTCGCCGAATTTTGGTTCGTAGATTGGACGAGCAACTGGTCTAAGCCGGCCCAAAATTCGCACGCGCCCCCTAAGCAGCAGCGCGCCGTTGCAAGGGGGCTGGGGCCCTGCCTCGCGTCGGCTGGGACAACAGGAGCGCGCCTCGCCAGGCGCATGCCACCACGGCCGCAGCAGGAAGGCACGTCGGCCGTGGGCCTCGGCGAGGTCGCGCAACAATCGAGGGAGCTTCGCGCCCGCGTTGCTTGCCAAAGTCCAATGCTCGAGCGATCGCGCGCGCCTGCCCCTCGCGCCTTGCCCAGAAGCGCCGCTTCTGCGCCCTGCTTCCGTCATTCCATAGCTACAAATTTGACAGAAAGTCCCATTGTTCAAGGGGCGCTTGCTGCAGGCGTTGCGCGGAGCACACCAGCAGGTCGGGCTTGCATTGTTTGCCTCGTCGAGACAGTTCCCCGAGTTCGCATACGCACACGCTTCCTTGCAAAGCCATGCAAGGAGTTCAAGCGTCTTTTACGGCCTATATAGTACATTGCCGACTGCTGCCCAGCAAGAGCAGCATGCGGTCCATATGGCCATGGGTCGCGATTCCAAGTCCGACGCGCCCAAGTCCATCCAACTGAGCCGCGAGGTGCTCTTTCAAACAAGTAAACATTGCTCCAATTGCATTACACGCTTTCCTCTTTGCCCGTCCCACGGCCCTTCCAACTCGCAGCAGGTCCAAAACATCCGCTGCTTGAAGCGAGCGCGATGTACTCAGTAGGTTGATGCTTCATAAAACGCTTCCTCATTTCATGACAGACATTACCAATGGAATTTGGTCGGCTGCAGGTCCGTCCTTCGGGGCAGGACGGCCCCGCGCACGTTTCGGTCCGTCCCACGCTCGCCTGGCAACAGGCACAATCTGCACTGACATCGTAGGATTGTCACATCACGTCTTTCCCACTGCTCATCAGGGCATCAGTGCAGCGCTCGACTGACAGGTCCCAGCTGCTGCTGCTTGCGGTGCTGCAGGGGCCCCCATCCACCACATCTTTGCAGCCTCTGCCTTGCTCGCTCAGAACACTACTGTCCTTCATGGGAGCACATTTGTATCAGCTTTCAAGGGGTTGGGGCATGCTCCAGACGTACTCTAGCTGCTGCTGACTGCTTGCTGCACCACTGACACATTTACACACCACCACCTACCCCTCCCAGCTATGCAATGCTGATTTAGTTCTGGTACCGGACTTGTTTTAGAATGTGCATGTCACAAGCTCACCCTGCACATTTTCACGTATACAGCACCGTGTGTGCAAGGCATGGCTGCCATGGCAGTGGTTGCACTTGTAGGACATGCATGTACCTGAGCCCACGCACATACTAGTGCCCCTGCCTTACCTGCTGGCCCTGCCTGCCCTGCGCTGCCATGGCACATGTGCACATGTAGACTTCTTGCTGATAACTCTAGGTGCCATACAGTGCCAGACAAGCATAACAACGGCTGCAGGTGCACAGTCCTGTTGATTGGGTCTGCACACTCACTTTAATAACCACCTCTGCCTAGTGCGTGTACCTGTCAGTGCCACAACATACCTGCACATGTTGACCAACTCTGGGTGTCATACAGTGCAAGACAAGCATAACAATGGCTGCAGGTGCGAAATCCTGCTGACTAGGTCTGCACACACAGTTGAACACCTTGGCCTCACGTACCTGTCAGAGCCACCATCCTGCATGGTTGTCATTCAACCACACAGCATCATGCTTAATGGTTTTAAAGACTCAACGTTTGTTACAACAGCATCATCACTGGGGGGGTCGACAGGGGGGTTGGCCCCCCTGTCCCAGGAGGGGGGTCCAGGGGGGCACAGCCCCCCTGGGGGACCCCTTCCGGAGGATGGGATGCCACCATTATCGCGGGGGCTTTGGATTTATTATTGTTGTTATTATTATTATTGCCCCCGCTTTTTTAAGGACCCGGTCGAATTTTGGCCCGTACAGTGGACGAGCAACTGGTCTAAGCCGGCCCAAAATTCGCACGCGCCCCCTATGCAGCAGCGCGCCGTTGCAAGGGGGCTGGGGCCGTGCTTCGCATCGGCTGGGACAACAGGAGCGCGCCTCGCCAGGCGCATGCCACCACGGCCGCAGCAGGAAGGCGCGTCGGCCGTGGGCCTCGGCGAGGTCGCGCAACAATCGAGGGAGCTTCGCGCCCGCGTTGCTTGCCAAAGTCCAATGCCCGATCGCCTGCCCCTCGCGCCTTGCCCAGAAGCGCCGCTTCTGCGCCCTGCTTCCGTCATTCCACAGCTACAACTTTGACAGAAAGTCCCATTGTTCAAGGGGCGCTTGCTGCAGGCGTCGCGGAACAAGCACACCAGCAGGTCGGGCTTGCATTGTTTGCCTCGTCGAGACAGTTCCCCAAGTTCGCATACGCACACGCTTCCTGGCAAAGCCATGCAAGCACTTGAAGCGTCTTATACGGCCTATATAGTACATTGCCGACTGCTGCCCAGCAAGAGCAGCATGCGGTCCATATGGCCATGGGTCGCGATTCCAAATTCGGCCCGTCCGACGCGCCCAAGTCCATCCAACTGAGCCGCGAGGTGCTCTTTCAAACAAGTAAACATTGATCCAATGGCATTACACGCTTTCCTCTTTGCCCGTCCCACGGCCCTTCCAACTCGCAGCAGGTGCAAGACATCCGCTGCTTGAAGCGAGCGCGATGTACTCAGTATGTTGATGATTCATAAAACGCTGCCTCATTACATGACAGACATTACCAATGGAATTTGGTCGGCTGCAGGTCCGTCCTTCGGGGCAGGACGCTTCTTACGGTCCGTCCCACGCTCGCCTGGCAACAGGCACAATTTGCACTGACATCGTAGGACTGTCACATCACGTCTTTCCCACTGCTCATCAGGGCATCAGTGCAGCGCTCGACTGACAGGTCCCAGCTGCTGCTGCTTGCGGTGCTGCAGGGGCCCCCATCCACCACATCTTTGCAGCCTCTGCCTTGCTCGCTCAGAACACTACTGTCCTTCATGGGAGCACATTTGTATCTGCTTTTAAGGGGGGTTGGGGCATGCTCCAGCCCTATGGCACTCCCCGTAGGTCTTACCCCCGGGTAACGGACCCCCCCCTCGTTACCCCTTTGCCCAACGAGGGGGTAACCCGGTTGGTTCGTTATGGTCCCGTTACCCCCCTCGTAACACGGACGAAGGGTAACTGGTTCGTTACAGGGCCCGTTATGTCCGTCCGGTTAAGGGCCTCGTTGGACCCCCCTTCACGTGTAAACGAGCCTTACGCTGGGGGCCGGGACGCAATGTTTATGCATGGTTGCCCAGTACGTGTACCAGTATGCGAAGGTATCGCCATGCAATTGTGCCTACAACCTTCCTGCCCAGAGGAGTTCCTACTATCCACATGTCATGTACCGATCCACCATCCTGCCCATCGACGTGCCTATCCCGTCCAGAGAAGTCCTTACGGGTCACATGCCACGTACCGATCCACCAGCCTGCCCCTCGTTTGCTTGCTACAATCCCCACAGAGCGTCCTCAAAATGTGCTAATCCCTCAAGTAGAGCATGATTACCGCCTGATTGCTTCTTGTTAAGGCTGCAGGTCCTTCCACCACGTCTGTGCATAGGCCCTCGTAAGAGCCTGCCGAGCAAGGCAAAAGGTAGGGCAAGGCACCCTGTTAGTGCATGTCCCGCACTACCAGGCACATTCCCCTACCAAGGTCACGCACAAACACCAGTCAAGATCATCCACACATGCCATTCAGGGTCACGCACAAACTTTAGTACGGCAGCTAGGCCAGTCAGCCCGGTAACGGTGCAAGGGACACGCACCAACCTGGCGCCTGCCGCTGCCTGCCGCAAGCACCATTCTTTGCGTCCACCATCTTCCCTGAAGCACAATGAGAGTAGCAAAAGAGGTAAGTGCGAGCCATGAGGTGCCTGGGCCAGGCGTGGGCTGGAGCCATGCGGTGTCCGGGCTGGGTGCAGGACATAGCCGTGAGGTGCCCGGACCGGGCGTGGCTTACACTAGGGCCACGGGTGACCACGTAAAAGGCACGTTAGAGGCACGTGAGGGTGCCATCACGTGCCATCACGTCCAGCATCACGCGGCACGCAAGATCATAACGTACACACTACGTGGTATGCAACGTGGAACGTCAGGAGCACCACGGAAGGGGACGTCCACTTGCGTGGTGTCTACGTACAACCCATGTGCTTTACGTGGCCCCCTTACGCGTGTTTGATGACCCGCTTAACGCTTACGTACACCCTACGTGCCCTGTAACGTGCCACGCAAGGCCATACGTAAGCATAACTGCCACGTACGGTAACGGACCCTTACGTGGGCCCCTTACGTACGTTTGATGACCCACTTAATGCTTACGTACACCCTACGTGCCCTGTAACGTGCCACGCAACACATGGCGTATGCGCTACTGCCACATGTGGGGACGTCCCCTTACGTGGCTGCTTCCGTATGTTTCAAAGTGCACGAAATACATCACGTATACATGACAGAAAATGCATGCGCACTCAGCAGTAACCCACAACACATGCTGCGCCCAACCCTTAGCGGTGTAGCCCCTCCTTTCATCCAAGCTGGCCGAACAAGCAGTGTTGGTACCCTCAAAACCCATGACCAAACTCAGGGTGATAAAAGTGTTGCCCAATCCCACTTCGAATGAGTACGCACGCACCACCGACGATGCACGACTGAGCGCATGAGACTCACCGTACCAGTAATCCATGGCTGCTACTCAGTCCTGAGTTCGCCTTCTGGCTCCCGTGCAAGGGCAAGGGGGCAAGTCTCGGGGAAGCTCCAAACAGAGGAACCATGGACACGTGCGGCTCAGACGTTTCTGAAGCTGCATAAGCTAGAAAGCTAGGACCTCTCTACACCAAACCCCCATTTTGGCAATGGAGGACTCTCAGGCATATTGTGTCCTGGCGCAACCGATACGGTGATGACAAGGGAGCGGCAGTGAAACAACACATCGTACCAGAAGCTCTAGAGCCCAGCAGCTTCCGTCAGGCGGTTGTGGCGTCCTGCAAGGAGAACGAACTCAAGTTCAGTGGCCCGCCAGAACCGTCCCACCCAAACCGTCCACAGCCTATTTTGTTTGGGCAGAACTTTCAGACTCATCCAGATTACACTCAAATGTGATTGCAGAAAGGCTCTACAGCACAGAGCCATATCTTGACTTGGCGCGATCGGTTGTAGCGCGGCCTTCTACTCCAACCTAGAGCGTTGACCGCATCAGCAATGCATCACGACGATTGCAAAGACTGAAGATAGGTCATGGATGCAGCAGTTACCTTGCGCTTCGGTCCCAGGGGCCCCGCAGGTTCTAGCGCAGCAATTCAGCGTACAGACCTGCGAGTCAAAACAGAAAAGGCATCTCATTGCATGTTGTTCTACAACGTGTGTGCATTTATGCTGAGCAGAGGGCCGGGGGGAGCGAAAACAGGCGTGACAAGGTTTGACCGTTCTCTTCTGCGCTTGCGCAACGCCAGTTGACTCACCCTTCATCGCAAGCATTGTGAAAACAATTGTGCCAGAAGCCGCTCCTCTAGATGCAGAGTCTGCGCGGTTGCAGCTGGCCTGCAGCCAGTCACCAGCCAGCGTTAGTTCAGTGATTAGGCACAACACAACGAATAGCAGTGTATTAGAAGTTACTTCAAATTTAGTTTGAAGTGGTGCAGCAGCTTGTATGGTGGCCCCCAGCTGTTTGAAACAAGCGTACGGTCCGCCGATGCAGCGTCCGATGCAGCTTTCTGCTGCCGCGCTGTTCGTAACGAAGCATTGAAACATGCTAATCATCTGCGCTTTTCATCCATGAGTTGCATCGCATGCAGTGCCGCAGCGCAATAGCGTTCACCATGCCTTGAGGCCTCCCCTGCAGGGCCTGCTCCGCCGTGCCTTGGCACATTGGCGGGCCCTCAAATGTTGCCAGAATCATTGCGTGCCATTGCATAGGAAACAGCATGGAACCCTAAGGTGACAAGGCAGAGAATGCAGGCGTCCTTGGCACAGGAGGCGGACCGGTTGCACCCAGCGACCAAGGGGAGGCAACTACCCTGGTTGCGGCACATGCGCGTAGCCGTAGGACAGCCCCTTCCTACCGCTTGCCCTGCTACACACCGGTACACACCAAATGTCGTATCAGCATGCAGTGTAGCACATGCGTACATTATTGGTAATGTGCGTGAAGGGTTTCCCACGGTCAGCTCACCTGCTTGCCACACGCGCTCCACACCCGCCAGCCAGTGCACCCCACGCCGAGCCCAGCGACCATGCAGTACCATACTATGCATGTATATGCGCTGTCTGGAGCGTTTGGGTCGTTTCGTACGTGCCCGCGCGTGCCCTCATCGGCCTGCAAGTGAACAGGATTACAGTACTGAGTACCAACCATTCAGGTGCGTGCTACAAGCAACCCACAGCTCTCACCCAGTCCACAGCCGTGTCGCTTCCTGCAACGCGCCAGCCAGGCAATGAACCATTGCATTCTATGCTTATAAGGTACCTGAAGTGACACTCTAAAAGGGTCGTCCCACAGCACAACATGTGCCTCCAACGGCAAGCAAGCGGACCGGTCACACAACCGTTTGGTCACACAACCCCACACAGTCCACAGCGCCGTGCCGCTCCCTACAGCGCACTGCACGAATAATCAACCCTTGTATACAATGCCGAACAGGTACCAGATGTGTTACTCCAAGAGGCCAGCCCGCGATGTCATGTGCCCCCACCGGTACAGAAGCAAACCGTAGCTGCATAGGAGATGTACCCGACATGGCTCCCACTGGCTCCCAGCACAGTACCGCTTCGTTTGGCGGTTCACAGGCGCCATTAGCTCGTCAGGACATGGCTCGCGCTTGTTCAAATCTCCCCTGTAGCATGCCCGCCGCGGCGGAACATGTCGAAGCGCTTCGCGACGAAGGCAACCACGGGTACCTCATGGCGCAGGTGACCCTCTACTTGGCGCAACCCCCCCTGAAGCGCCATCCCGCTACCTGTGACCTGCTGTGACGCTTCACAAGGCAAGGTTCCGTAAGATAACAATATGTTAAGCTGTATACATCGGTGTTGCCCAGCTGACAGGCACACCCCAGCGCGCGTTTCGCCAGGGTCCCCTGCTGCCCATCTACCGCTACCCACACAACTCACTCCCGGCCGAAGGCGCCACGCTGCTCCGTGTGGTGCTTCACAGGCGCACGGAATTATTGCTTACCCGGTACGATAATTGTGAGAAATCTGATTTGAACCTTTAAGAGGTCCACTGCGCGCGAACATGTGCCCCTAGCAGCCAACGCAACGAGGGGCATTCAAACTCCCATGTGCCGCACCTCCACCCCCCATGCTCATTCCCTCGCACCATCCCGCTCCCTGTAGCATTTCCCCACACAGCTAAAGCCGACAACAAACGTGCCCTTCGGGCAATATATTGCGGGCTAAGCGAGAAACCGTCTCACGAACGAGAGCAGGGTGCGACGCACAAGGCATGAGTGGGTGGAGTGGGTCACCTGCTAAACCCGTCCCTTCCAGCCCCTGCGCGCCCAGCCCGTGCACCGCCCAATACCACGCCGCCTTCGTGCGCACTGCAAGATACAAATAAGAAACACAGCGTAAGAACGTCAGGTACTCTCTACAAGCTAGAGCAGGGTGCGACGCGCAAGGCACGAGCGGGGCAGGATGGGTTACCTGCTGCTACCTGCCCCTTCCTACCTCTGTGCGCCCACCATGTACGCCGCCCATGTTACGCCGCTTTAGCGCCCCTGATAAGTTAAACGGTCACACAGATCATGCCGCAAGTGCGGCAGCAAAGCATTCACAATAGAGAGCAGGGTGCAACACGCAAGGCATGAGTGTGTGGGGTGGGTCGCCTGCTAAACCCGTCCCGTCCAGCCCGTGTGCGCCCAGCTGGTGCACCGCCCAATATCACGCCGCGTGCGTACTACAAGATACACATTAGAAACAAAGCGCCAAGAGCGCCAGGCATTCTACAAGCGAGAGCAGGGTGCGACGCGAAAGGCACGAGCGGGGCAGGATGGGTTACCTGCTGCTACCTGCCCCTTCCTGCCCCTGTGCGCCCACCATATACGCCACCCATCATTACGCCGCTTTAGCGCCCCTGATAAGTTAAACGGTCACACAGATCATGCCGCAAGTGCGGCAGCAAAGCATTCACAATAGAGAGCAGGGTGCAACGCGCAAGGCATGAGTGTGTGGGGTGGGTCGCCTGCTAAACCCGTCCCGTCCAGCCCGTGTGCGCCCAGCCGGTGCACCGCCCAATATCACGCCGCCTTCGTGCGTACTACAAGATACACATTAGAAACAAAGCGCAAGAGCGCCAGGCATTCTACAAGCGAGAGCAGGGTGCGACGCGAAAGGCACGAAGGGCAGGATGGGTTACCTGCTGCTACTTGCCCCTTCCTGCCCCTGTGCGCCCACCATATACGCCACCCATCATTACGCCGCTTTAACGCCCGTCAATATGATTTATCCGGCACACTAGAAGGCGCAAGGCCGACAGCAGAGCACTCACAAACGAGAGCAGTGTGCGACGCGCGCTGCATGCGGGCGGGTGGGTACCCGCCCAGCCCAGCCCCTGTGCGCCCACCCGGTACGTCATACAGTACCACGCTGCCTACGCGCATACTATTGAATACACATTTTGAAAAGATATTGCGCAAGAGCGGTAGCAAAGCGCTATAACCGAGAGCAGGGTGCGACGCGAAGACACGAGGGGCAGCGCCGGGCACGGCGGGTTACTACCTGCTCCTGCCCCTGCACCCCCAACCCTGAACGCCACGCCTGTACACCACCCAATGTGACGTCGCTCCAACTCTCACCCGCTGTTGCATGAACTTTGTTTTGGGCATTGCATAGATCTGTTTTGAGAGCGGCAAGGGGGCATGTAACTGGCAGCATAGGTGGTGTGCGCCGTGGGGTAATGCTGGGCTGGCAGGAGCAGGGGGTGTCACGTACGCAAGGCACACCATGCTGCTCCTGTAGCCTCAGGATTGCCCCACAGCGCACACATTCTATCTAGCTCATATTACAGCAATACGTGATGCGAGTTTCGATGGCCCCAGGGAGACCTGCCCAGGGCTTGCATGCCCCAAGGGAGCCGAAGTTGCCAGCCCGTTGCAGCTCATACATGCAAATATACCTCAAGCAATAGGGCAATTCAAGGCCAAGGCGTGGGGCCTCTGATTGCCCCGACGCGCGCACCTACTTGCCTGATCACCGGCCGGCACCCCACCCCACACCCCGCACCCCGCTTGCGGCCCCAGGATTGCAGGCCCGGTGGCCCGGTGACCCCATCTCACCGAGCATGCTCGTCCCGCCGTACAGGTTATGGCGTTTGCAAAACCGCACTCAAAACGGGATATCATGTCTTGCCTCCACCTTTCGCTGCTGGCACCGGCTGGCACTGGCAGGCACCGTTTCGGGTCAACTCCTGCTTGCCTCCCGAAACAGGTCCTCCCGAAACAGGTCCTCCCGAAACAATTCTATAAAGATAAGAATAAGCCAAGTCTGCAAACAAGCCAAAAAGGTAAGACCGCTAAGCGTGACTAGAGACACAGGAGTGTGAACAGCAACCCTTGCAAGATACTGTAGATAACCACGATGCATGAGAAGGTAACCTATGTTTGTGGGACTGCGGGACGGAGTGTGGCAACGGCGCCGCTAAGTTGTTACGCGCGTGAGGCCGTTACGTGCCGGTTGTGTGCTGCGGGGTTCAACCAGCATAAATGCGAGTCTAACAAACAGTTTGAACATAGAGTGATATATTTTACACATCCCGAACGTCGTGCCTGGTGTTTAGGTACCTCGTCTACCCGAGGCCCACACGTAAGGAGGGCACGTAGTACACGTGCCTCAACGTGCCTCAACGTGCCCTTACACACCCTCACGTGCGTGTTACGTGGTCAGGCGTGGCCTTAGTGTTAAGCCATGCGGTGCCCGGGCTGGGCGTGGGCTGGGAGCCATGCGGTGCCCGGGCCGGGCGTGGGCTGGAGCCATGCGGTGTTCGGGCTGGGTACAGGACAAAGCCGCGAGGTGCCCGGGCCGGGCGTGGCCTGAGCTGTGAGGCGCTCCGATTGGTCAACGCGCAGCTTACCCTGTGTCTGCATGTTGTTGATGTTGCGCTGGCGCGTGGAGCGGACCGTGCCGTCTGCAGTTAGCAAACAAGAACACAGGTAGCATGTTGGGAACTGTACAGGTTGGCACAGCGTGGAGCGGAAGGACAGATGGACTAGCGCTGTGAGGTGCTCAGGGCTAGCGCCGTGAGTGCAAGGGCTAGGTGCAGGCTAGCACTGCAAGGTGCTCAGGGCTAGCCGTGAGTGTCCAGGCCAGGCGTGGGCTAGAGCCGCGAGGTGGCCGGGGCTAGGGCCGACAGTGCCCAGGCCAGGTGCGGGCTAGAGCCACGAGGTGCTTGGGGCTGGCGCCGCCAGTGTCCGGACCGGCGTGGGCTAGAGCTGCGAGATGCCCAGGCCGGGCATGGACTAGAGTACACAAGGCACACATTTGTTGCCTTTCACAGGCCACACCCTAGCCAGGAAGCTCAGCAAACGCACGACTTACCATGTGTCTGCATGTTGTTCGGGTTGAGAGGACGCAGGTTGAGCGATGCACCACTTCCTCTGTAATTGGAAGGCACAAAAGGCAACATGTTTCCATACAGAGTGGTATGTTGTGTGGCAGTTAACAGGGTCCCGTAAACATTATTATGTGGTCAATGCGTGCTGCACCCCCTTGTGTATGCTGCACGCCTGTGGTTCGAGAGGTGTGCAGCATAAGGGAAAGCATGCCGGGTAGGTACATGCAAGGAGGGGAGCAACTGAGGGTCATCTACATTCGGCAGGCCTGCACAGCACCCCTTGCGCGGTCCTCACCTCTTCTATCCCACCTTGTATCAATGTGACGTCGATGTCGATTGCTGCAAGGCGCTGCCCTTGCTGCTTCTCACGAACACAGGCCCCGCGTGTGACCGTGGCCGTGGCGCGTCAACATTGACGCGTGACGGCCCTGGGTCTATGGTCGTCACGCGTCAATGACTTCGACTCGGGATTTCCCGAGTAGATGCTTGACTGCAATCCGTTGCGCTGCATTCAACCATGCTAGTTATCTGCGTTGTGAGCACAGTTGACGCCATGAGAATCTGGTCAACGCACGTAGAAGTTGCCAACATGTCCACTCCCATACCAGTAGCAGAAACAACAAACTTACCGCTTCGCATGGTTAGTTCAGTAAACACCGTTTCCTGAGAGGCCGGCCGCGGCGCTCGGTGTGACGCCAGTTGACCGTGAGCTGCCGATCACAGGTTTCCACCGAAAGTGGCATGATGAGCACTGAACCAAGCTTTTGTTTTAAGGACTATGCGGTGATTACCTCGCGCAAGGCGCAAAAGGTTTCGGGACGGGAACGTGCAAAGTCGATTGGCCCGCGTGCCAATAGCCGACATAAGCATCAATATTACGTTCATTCAAGCAATAAACAAATTCTTACAAGCGACAGTGCAAGGAGTGCAAGGAGCCAGCCAACGCTGCCAAGCGCACATGTACGGCAGTGGGACGAGCAGCTCCCCGGTGAGCCCAAGAGTCTCCCGGCCGCTCCACACCATGCCAACCACCTTGGCGGACATGCCAAGCGACATGCATGTTTGGGTATGTATTGTGGTCAACCACAGCCGGGTGCATGCGTGGAAAGCCCAGAAACCAGGCGGGGCACCTGGGTGGACGGGGCTCCCCTGGGTGTTGGGGCTGCGAGCCATACCTGATGGCCTACAGAATGCTCCATACCACGCCAACCACCCTGGCAGACATGTAACGCAGAGTTGCACGAATGAGTATGCTATGGTGGTAGCCTGTGGCCGGGTGCATACGTTGCAAGGCCAAAAGCCCATTCCAGGTGGGGATCGTGGGCCATGGTGGTGTACCTGCCTGCACCCACGGCCCGCATGACGTGCTGCGTTCCCGCCAGTGCCCACTTGACTGCCGCTTTCGCGCCGTTATATGTAATCTATGGCTGCATATCAAAGGCTCAAAGGCCGTGTTACAGCACGTTACGGTTAGGGTGGCCGCTCCTGCCAGCCCCTTTTCATCCCTGTGCGCTCATACCAAACGTACCTGCTGAAACGCTTCGTTGCTGTCCATGACACACATCGTTAAGGCACATCCAAGGCCGCCAGTGTGACAGCATAGCGGGCACAAACGGGAGCAAGGTGCGTCACGCAAGGCATGGTGGGGGCAGGGGCCTCCTGCTGCTGCTGCCAGACCTGTTTCAAGTGCGATCCCACCTACCGTAACCCACCAAAACACCGCCTTGCTACCAGCAACACATACTCTATGGTACGCCCAGGTACGCCAAGTGGCGCCAGTGTAGTATCAAAGCAGGCGCATATGCATGATGGAGGCAAGGGCAGCAGGATGGAAGTGCAGGCGGGGAATCTTCTCTTGAGTTCTCCCCACTGCAAGCAACGTGCACAACATGGTACACGGGTCAAGGCTACAACAATACCAGCCTGATGCCATACGTTTAATGTTACCGTTTATGTAACAACAATCTGCTGGCGCTGAAAGCAGCATGGCTAATGTGGATCGAGCACCCACCTGTACCAACCTGCCCCACGGCCTGCAGGCTGCCAGTACGGTGTCACTTTTGCAAAATAGGTTACAACGCTTGTAACGTGACAAACGCTTCTCTAATTATCCCAGTATCGTTATGTTTGGGCTGCACCCCGGGCCAAGGCCCGTTCCCATGTGTTCTGCCACATTGCAACATGCTCCACAGCGCTGGAATGCACGCTTCCGTGCCTCCTAAGGCCAGTGCCAAACAGAAGATGTACATTGGAAACATCGGTATGCTACAATTCAAATTGTGCGGCTAAATGCCCCTGGAAGGGGTCGGCGAAACAGGGCGACAAGGCGACTGGCCTGGTCGCCTTCCTGTGAGAGGGCTCCCCTGCTCCCCCAGGCGACCACGTGCGGCTCCAGGATCTGCACCAACTGCTGCCCAAAGCGCAAGAGTCTTAGCTTCATCGGTCCTTAGTGCTTGTAACTTCAGCATGCATGGCAGGTGTCTAGCGCTAGGCTTGTCAGATGCGCAGTTAAACCGCAACAAGGTGCAGCAGGGTGCAGGTGCAGCGAGGTGGGGAACCCAGCCAGGGGAACCTGGTTTGGGTGCTCCCGCGTGCAAGAAGAGCGCACGCCATGGTACAAGGGTACCTTACGGCTACAGTAACACCACCCCCACCCCATTTCTGCATGGTTACCGCCAGCTACCGCTTATGTAACCAGATTTCGCTGGCGCTGGAGCCTGCTGGAACGATTGTGGCAGCAATACGGGCACAAAGGAGTGTAGGGTGCATCACAGAAGGCAGGGGCAGGGGCAGGGGCAGGGGCCTCCCCTGCTGCTTCCAGCCCCACTCCACTATATGCACCCACACCAAACGTAACCCGTTATAACGCGTCGTTGATGGCAACGGTACACAATACCGGTAGTATGAAAAATTAAGTGGCACAAAAGCGGCAGCATTCCAGTTCGGAGCAGGGCATGTCATGTTGGGCTTGGGTGGGGGCGGGGTGCTCCCCCACTCCTTACAGCCCGCCCATTCCCACCCTTGGCGTACACACCATACGAAACCGCTAGCTCACCGCCAGTGATATAATACCTTATGATACGCTAAATGGCACAAAAAGCGGCAGCAAAGCGTCATGCCGTAAGGCGTTGGCGGGGACAGGAAGCTCCCCTGCCCCGCTTCTCCTCCCAGCCTTTTTCGACCCCAGTGCGCCCACCCTGTACGCCTCTCAGTATCACGCCGCCGTACCGCCATTGGTAGATAAACAAATCACACGAGAGCATGGTGCGTCACTTCAAGCATAGTGGGGCAGGGTGGGTCATCTGCTCCTACCAGCCCATGTCTGCGCGCTCCTGTGCGTACACACTGTACGCCACCCGCTATCGCGCCGCCCGACCACCAAAACTGCAGATAAGATTGCATTGATAAGCTCTGCAAGAACGGCAGCATAGCGGGTCATGGACGGCATAAATTGGACAGAATGGGATACCTGCTCCTACCAGCCCATGTCCCCCCCTGTGCACCTACCAGCCAGTGCCAACCACCCTGGAGCTCAATATGCGGCACGTCCTCGAGGACGTACCACACATGGATACATGCCTGGCCATGGATTGTTGGCAGGCCGCAGCCGGTTGCGTGCACTTTGGGGTCGGAAGCCCACGTCAGGTGGGGTGCCTGGTCCGGGCTCCCCTGCATGGTGCGGTTGTGAGCTATGCCGTACGGCCTATCGGCTGATTCACACGGTGCCAACCACCCTGGAGGACGTATCACACATGGATACATGCCTGGCCATGGATTGGTGGCAGGCCGCAGCCGATTGCTTGCGATTTGGGGCCGGAAGCCCACGTCAGGTGGGGTGCCTGGTCCGGGCTCCCCTGCGCAGTGCAGTTGTGGGCTATGCCGTACGGCCTACCGGCTGATTCACACGGTGCCAACCACCCTGGGGACGTGCATCATATAGATACATGTCTGGCCATGGCGCGGTGGCAGGCCGCAGCCGGGTGCATGCACTGGGGGGGTGGGAGCCCTTCTCACGTGGGGCGCCTGGTCCGGGCCTCCCTGCATGGTGCGGTTGTGGGCTATGCCGTACGGCCTATCGGCTGAATCACACGGTGCCAACTACCCTGGGGACGTGCTTCATATAGATACATGTCTGGCCACGGCATGGCGCGGTGGCAGGCCGCAGCCGGGTGCATGCACTGGGGGGGTGGGGTGCCTGGTCCGGCTCCCGCGTAGTGCAGTTGTGGGCTATGCCGTACGGCCTATCGGCTGATTCACACGGTGCCAACCACCCTGGAGGACGTATCACACATGGATACATGCCTGGCCATGGCGCGGTGGCAGGCCGCAGCCGATTGCTTGCGATTTGGGGCCGGAAGCCCACGTCAGGTGGGGTGCCTGGTCCGGGCTCCCCTGCGCAGTGCAGTTGTGGGCTATGCCGTACGGCCTATCGGCTGATTCACACGGTGCCAACCACCCTGGGGACGTGCATCATATAGATACATGTCTGGCCATGGCGCGGTGGCAGGCCGCAGCCGGGTGCATGCACCGGGGGGGGTGGGAGCCCTTCTCAGGTGGGGCGCCTGGTCCGGGCTTCCCTGCATGGTGCGGTTGTGGGCTATGCCGTACGGCCTATCGGCTGATTCACACGGTGCCAACCACCCTGGCGGAAGTATCACACATGGATACATGCCTGGCCATGGATTGGTGGCAGGCCGCAGCCGGGTACATGCAATTTTGGGCCGGAAGCCCACGTCAGGTGGGGTGCCCGGTCCGGGCTCCCCTGCGTAGTGCAGTTGTGGGCTATGCCGTACGGCCTATCGGCTGATTCACACGGTGCCAACCGCCCTGGCGTAAGTACCACACATAGATACATATCTGGACATAACGTGGTGGCAGGCCGCAGCCGGTGCATGCACCGCAGAGCAGGGAGCCCATGCCAGGTGGGGCGCCTGGTCCGGGCCCCTGGGTTGTCGGGTTGTGGGCTATACCGTACAGCCTCCCGGCTGCTTTATGCAGTGCCAATGACCGTGGCAGACGTACCACACATAGATACATGTCTGGCCGCGGTATGGTAGGCGACAGCAGCAGGGCATGGCACAAAAGTAGGCAGACACACTTGTGCATACCAGCTCTTGTCCACCCTGTGCACCCACAGGCCCCACTCTGACCAGATGTTGTTACATATAGCTTACATCCATAACATCCATCCACGTCATATTCAACTAACCAGTAGGAAAAGGAGCAGGTTGCAGCACGCACGTGGGGCTTAGGTGGGGTGGGCTGGGCCCAGGCATGCTTGGGAGGGGATGGGAGGGAAAGCTAATGAAGATACAAACAAATACTGTTACACGAAATTGACTCGCATGCATCTAGGGGTCGGGTGTCCGGCGGGAAGGGCCTGGTGGGATGTGGGTGGGTAAGGGGCATGGTAGCCCCGTTACCGAGGTCCGTCCCGTTGACTGGGCAGGCGACCGGCACGGTTGCCTTGAACACATCAGCGCGAGATGGACTTGTACTTATTGTCTACACATATATAAGCGTAGGAGTATTTCATGAGTTTACAACGGACCTAAGTCAGTAGTATTTGGCGCGGCTCGAGGACATGCCTCGCGACTGGACCAGTTTCGACCCAAGAACCACGGGCACAATGCACATACTATTACATAATCCCTTCAAATATGTACATCAGAGCTCAAAACCGTCAGAGCTGCTGTTTGGCGACTGTCTCGTTGGCCGGTAACAGGGCTCGTCACCCCGGTTCGTCCGTGTGACGGAGCCGGGGAGTGCCATAGGGCAGACGTACTCTAGCTGCTGCTGACTGCTTGCTGCACCACTGACACATTTACACACCACCACCTACCCCTCCCAGCTATGCAATGCTGATTTATTTCTGGTACCGGACTTGTTTTAGAATGTGCATGTCACAAGCTCACCCTGCACATTTTCACGTATACAGCACCGTGTGTGCAAGGCAGGGCTGGCATGGCAGTGGTTGCACTCGGAGGACATGTACCTGAGCCCACGTACTAGTGCCCCTGCCTTACCTGCCGGCCCTGCCTGCCCTGCGCTGCCATGGCACATGTGCACATGTAGACTTCTTGCTGATACCTCTAGGTGCCATACAGTGCCAGACAAGCATAACAACGGCTGCAGGTGCACAGTCCTGTTGATTGGGTCTGCACACTCACTTTAATAACCACCATTGCCTGGTGCGTGTACCTGTCAGTGCCACAACATACCTGCACATGTTGACCAACTCTGGGTGCCATACAGTGCAAGACAAGCATAACCATGGCTGCAGGTGCGAAATCCTGCTGATTAGGTCTGCACACACAGTTGAACACCTTGGCCTCACGTACCTGTCAGTGCCACCATCCTGCATGGTTGTCATTCAACCACACAGCATCATGCTTAACGGTTTCATACACACCACGTATGTCACAACGGCATCAGCACTGGGGGGGTCGACAGGGGGGTTGGCCCCCCTGTCCCACGAGGGGGGTCCAGGGGGGCACAGCCCCCCTGGGGGACCCCTTCCGGAGGATGGGATCTCATCATTATCGCGGGGGCTTTGGATTTATTATTGTTGTTATTATTGCCCCCGCTTTTTTAAGGACCCGGTCGAATTTTGGCCCGTACAGTGGGACGAGTCGGAGCAAGAATGGTCTTAGCCGGCGCAAAATTCGCACAAGCCCCCTCCGCAGCAGCGCGCTGTCGCAAAGGGGCTGGGGCCGTGCCTCGCTTCGGCTGGGACAGCAGGCACCGCGCCTTGCAACGC
Source organism: Chlamydomonas sp. KOR1 (assembly GCA_036984285.1). Classification (NCBI taxonomy): domain Eukaryota; kingdom Viridiplantae; phylum Chlorophyta; class Chlorophyceae; order Chlamydomonadales; family Chlamydomonadaceae; genus Chlamydomonas; species Chlamydomonas sp. KOR1. Next base: position 29,909 of record BQMZ01000600.1, on the reverse strand, counting down.
GCCACAGCCGCAGCAGGACAGCACGTCGGCTGTGGGCCTCCCTCGGCGAGGTCGCGCAACAATCGAGGGAGCTTCGCGCCCGCGTCGCTTGCCAAAGTCCAATGCTGCTGCCCCTCGCGCCTTGCCCAGAAGCGCCGCTTCTGCGCCCTGATTCTGTCATTCCATAGCTACAACTTTGACAGAATGTCCCATTGGTGAAGGGGCGCTTGCTGCAGGCGTCGCGGAGCAGACCAGCAGGTCGGGCTTGCATTGTTTGCCTCGTCGAGACAGTTCCCCGAGTTCGCATACGCACACGCTTCCTGGCAAAGCCATGCAAGGACTTTAAGCGTTTTATTCGGCCTATATTGTACCTTGCCGACTGCTGCCCAGCAAGAGCAGCATGCGGTCCATATGGCCATGGGTCGCGATTCCAAATTCGGCCCGTCCGACGCGCCCAAGTCCATCCAACTGAGCCGCGAGGTGCTCTTTCAAACAAGTACACATTGCTCCAATGGCATTACACGGTTTCCTCTTTGCCCGTCCCACGGCCCTTCCAACTCGCAGCAGGTGCAAGACATCCGCTGCTTGAAGCGAGCGCGATGTACTCAGTAGGTTGATGATTCATAAAACGCTTCCTCATTTCATGACAGACATTACCAATGGAATTTGGTCGGCTGCAGGTCCGTCCTTCGGGGCAGGACGGCCCCGCGCACGTTTCGGTCCGTGCCACGCTCGCCTGGCAACAGGCACAATCTGCCCTGACATCGTAGGATTGTCACATCACGTCTTTCCCACTGCTCATCAGGGCATCAGTGCAGCGCTCGACTGACAGGTCCCAGCTGCTGCTGCTTGCGGTGCTGCAGGGGCTATCCCATCCACCACATCTTTGCAGCCTCTGCCTTGCTCGCTCAGAACACTACTGTCCTTCATGGGAGCACATTTGTATCAGCTTTGAAGGGGGGTCGGGGCATGCTCCAGACGTACTCTAGCTGCTGCTGACTGCTTGCTGCACCACTGACACATTTACACACCACCACCTACCCCTCCCAGCTATGCAATGCTGATTTATTTCTGGTACCGGACTTGTTTTAGAATGTGCATGTCACAAGCTCACCCTGCACATTTTCACGTATACAGCACCGTGTGTGCAAGGCAGGGCTGGCATGGCAGTGACACATTTACACACCACTACCTACCCCTCCCAGCTATGCAATGCTGATTTATTTCTGGTACCGGACTTGTTTTAGAATGTGCATGTCACAAGCTCACCCTGCATATTTTCACGTATACAGCACCGTGTGTGCAAGCAAGGCATGGCTGCCATGGCAGTGGTTGCACTCGGAGGACATGTACCTGAGCCCACGCACATACTAGTGCCCCTGCCTTACCTGCCGGCCCTGCCTGCCCTGCGCTGCCATGGCATATGTGCACATGTAGACTTCTTGCTGATAACTCTAGGTGCCATACAGTGCCAGACAAGCATAACAACGGCTGCAGGTGCACAGTTCTGTTGATTGGGTCTGCACACTCACTTTAATATCCACCTCTGCCTAGTGCGTGTACCTGTCATCAGTGCCACAACATACCTGCACATGTTGGCCAACTCTGGGTGCCATACAGTGCAAGACAAGCAAAACAATGGCTGCAGGTGCGAAATCCTGCTGACTAGGTCTGCACACACAGTTGAACACCTTGGCCTCACATACCTGTCAGTGCTACCATCCTACATGGTTGTCGTTCAACCACACAGCATCATGCTTATTGGTTTTAAAGACTCAACGTTTGTTACAACAGCATCATCACTGGGGGGGTCGACAGGGGGGTTGGCCCCCCTGTCCCATGTGGGGGGTCCAGGGGGGCACAGCCCCCCTGGGGGACCCCTTCCGGAGGATGGGATCTCATCATTATCGCGGGGGCTTTGGATTTATTATTGTTGTTATTATTATTGCCCCCGCTTTTTTAAGAAACCCGTCGAATTTTGGCCCGTACAGTGGGACGAGTCGGAGCAAGAATGGTCTTAGCCAGCGCAAAATTCGCACGAGCCCCCTCAGCAGCCGCGCCCCGTCGCAAGGGGGCTTGGGCCGTGCCTCGCGTCGGCTGGGACAGCAGGCACCGCGCCTTGCAACGCGCCACAGCCGCAGCAGGAAGGCACGTCGGCTGTGGGCCTCCCTCGTCGAGGTCGCGCAACAATCGAGGGAGCTTCGCGCCCGCTTTGCTTGCCAAAGTCCATGCTCGGTCGCGCGCGCCTGCCCTCGCGCCTTGCCCAGAAGCGCCGCTTCTGCGCCCTGCTTCCGTCATTCTATAGCTACAATGCTGACAGCAAGTCACATTGTTCAAGGGGCGCTTGCTGCAGGCGTCGCGGAGCACACCAGCAGGTCGGGCTTGCATTGTTTGCCTCGTCGAGACAGTTCCCCGAGTTCGCATACGCACACGCTTCCTTGCAAAGCCATGCAAGGAGTTCGCGTCTTATACGGCCTATATAGTACCTTGCCGACTGCTGCCCAGCAAGAGCAGCATGCGGTCCATATGGCACTGGGTCGCGATTCCAAATTCGGCCCGTCCGACGCGCCCAAGTCCATCCAACTGAGCCGCGAGGTGCTCTTTCAAACAAGTAAACATTGCTCCAATGGCATTACACGCTTTCCTCTTTGCCCGTCCCACGGCCCTTCCAACTCGCAGCAGGTGCAAGACATCCGCTGCTTGAAGCGAGCGCGATGTACTCAGTAGGTTGATGATTCATAAAACGCTTCCTCATTTCATGACAGACATCACCAATGGAATTTTGTCGGCTGCAGGTCCGTCCTTCGGGGCAGGACGGCCCCGCGCACGTTTCGGTCCGTCCCACGCTCGCCTGGCAACAGGCACAATCTGCCCTGACATCGTAGGATTGTCACATCACGTCTTTCCCACTGCTCATCAGGGCATCAGTGCAGCGCTCGACTGACAGGTCCCAGCTGCTGCTGCTTGCGGTGCTGCAGGGGCCCCCATCCACCACATCTTTGCAGCCTCTGCCTTGCTCGCTCAGAACACTACTGTCCTTCATGGGAGCACATTTGTATCAGCTTTCAAGGGGGGTTGGGGCATGCTCCAGACGTACTCTAGCTGCTGCTGACTGCTTGCTGCACCACTGACACATTTACACCGACACCACCACCTACCCCTCCCAGCTATGCAATGCTGATTTATTTCTGGTACCGGACTTGTTTTAGAATGTGCATGTCACAAGCTCACCCTGCACATTTTCACGTATACAGCACCTGGCTGGCATGGCAGTGGTTGCACTCGGAGGACATGTACCTGAGCCCACGCACATACGAGTGCCCCTGCCTTACCTGCCGGCCCTGCCGCCTGCCCTGCACTGCCATGGCATATGTGCACATGTAGACTTCTTGCTGATAACTCTAGGTGCCATACAGTGCCAGACAAGCATAACAACGGCTGCAGGTGCACAGTTCTGTTGATTGGGTCTGCACACTCACTTTAATATATAGCCACCTCTGCCTAGTGCATGTACGTACCTGTCAGTGCCATAACATACCTGCACATGTTGACCAACTCTGGGTGCCATACAGTGCAAGACAAGCATAACAATGGCTGCAGGTGCGAAATCCTGCTGACTAGGTCTGCACACACAGTTGAACACCTTGGCCTCACATACCTGTCAGTGCTACCATCCTACATGGTTGTCGTTCAACCACACAGCATCATGCTTATTGGTTTTAAAGACTCAAGCACTCAACGTTTGTTACAACAGCATCATCACTGGGGGGGTCGACAGGGGGGTTGGCCCCCCTGTCCCATGTGGGGGGTCCAGGGGGGCACAGCCCCTGGGGACCCTTCCGGAGGATGGGATCTCATCATTATCGCGGGGGCTTTGGATTTATTATTGTTGTTATTATTATTATTTGCCTTCGTGCATGTCCGTGGAGATGGCCGCGGCGCGGGTCGCCATGGGTTTGTGCCCTGCTCGCTGCTGTCGACGTAGCTAGCACCGCCACGCTTTGGTATTAGATTGGTACATAGCTGGTACATAGGTCAGCAGCAGCGTCACCGCCTTCTCGGCAAGGGTCGAACACGTTGAGCAGCGTATAGTGGCAGAAGCTGCAGCAGACGAAGAATGAGGAGGAGAAGGGCCTGAAGCGCATAGTCGTGGGGATCGCCCGCGCGATCCGCCCGATGCTGTTCAAGTCCAGCGCCAAAGCTTGTCCCCACCAAGCTGGTCCCCACACCCTGCCTGGGGCACCGCTGCGCATGCGGCCTGCACATGGAGCAGGCCGGACTTGCGTGTCCCCGCTTAGGCCTGTTAATGGCCCTACGCATGCCCGGGATGCATTAACAGACCTCAAACCGCCCAGCTGCCGTGCCGCACATGCTGTACTGGCACGCCGAGCACCAAGCTGCCTGGTCTCCTCACCCTGCCTGGGGCACCCCGCGCATGCGCCTGCACATGGACCTGGGCTTGCGTGTCCCCGCTTAGGCCTGTTAATGGCCATACGCATGCCCGGATGCATTAACAGACCTCGCCGCCCAGCTGCCGTGCCGCGACATGCCGCACTGGCACGCCGAGCACCAAGCTGCCTGGTCTCCTCACCCTGCCTGGGGCACCGCGCGCATGCGCCTGCACATGGAGCCGACTTGCGGTCCCCGCTTAGGCCTGTTAATGGCCATACGCATGCCCGGGATGCATTAACAGACCTCGCCGCCCAGCTGCCGTGCCGCACATGCTGTACTGGCACGCCCAGGAGCACCAAGCTGCCTGGTCTCCTCACCCTGCCTGGGGCACCGCCGATGCGCCTGCACATGGAGCCGGACTTGCGTGTCCCCGCTTAGGCCTGTTAATGGCCATACGCATGCCCGGGATGCATTAACAGACCTCAAACCGCCCAGCTGCCGTGCCGCACATGCTGTACTGGCACGCCGAGCACCAAGCTGCCTGGTCTCCTCACCCTGCCTGGGGCACCAGCTGCATGCGCCTGCACATGGACCTGGGCTTGCGTGTCCCCGCTTAGGCCTGTTAATGGCCATACGCATGCCCGGATGCATTAACAGACCTCGCCGCCCAGCTGCCGTGCCGCACATGCCGCACTGGCACGCCGAGAGCACCAAGCTGCCTGGTCTCCTCACCCTGCCTGGGGCACCCGCTGCATGCACATGGAGCCTGACTTGCGTGTCCCCGCTTAGGCCTGTTAATGGCCATACGCATGCCCGGGATGCATTAACAGACCTGCCGCCCAGCTGCCGTGCCGCACATGCCGTACTGGCACGCCCAGGAGCACCAAGCTGCCTGGTCTCCTCACCCTGCCTGGGGCACCTGCTGCGCATGCGCCTGCACATGGAGCGGACTTGCGTGTCCCCGCTTAGGCCTGTTAATGGCCCTACGCATGCCCGGGATGCATTAACAGACCTCGCCGCCCAGCTGCCGTGCCGCACATGCCGTACTGGCACGCCCAGGAGCACCAAGCTGCCTGGTCTCCTCACCCTGCCTGGGGCACCCCGCGCGATGCGCCTGCACATGGAGCCGGACTTGCGTGTCCCCGCTTAGGCCTGTTAATGGCCATACGCATGCCCGGGATGCATTAACAGACCTCAAACCGCCCAGCTGCCGTGCCGCACATGCTGTACTGGCACGCCGAGCACCGCTGCCTGGTCTCCTCACCCTGCCTGGGGCACCGCCGCATGCGCCTGCACATGGACCTGGGCTTGCGTGTCCCCGCTTAGGCCTGTTAATGGCCATACGCATGCCCGGGATGCATTAACAGACCTCGCCCCCAGCTGCCGTGCCGCACATGCCGTACTGGCACGCCGAGAGCACCAAGCTGCCTGGTCTCCTCACCCTGCGTGCCTGGGGGCACCCGCTGCGCATGCGGCCTGCACATGGAGCCGGACTTGCGTGTCCCCGCTTAGGCCTGTTAATGGCCAAACGCATGCCCGGGATGCATTAACAGACCTCGCCGCCCAGCTGCCGTGCCGCACATGCTGTACTGGCACGCCCAGGAGCACCAAGCTGCCTGGTCTCCTCACCCTGCCTGGGGGCACCCGCTGCGCATGCGGCCTGCACATGGACCTGGGCTTGCGTGTCCCCGCTTAGGCCTGTTAATGGCCATACGCATGCCCGGGATGCATTAACAGACCTCAAGCCGCCCAGCTGCCGTGCCGCACATGCCGTACTGGCACGCCGAGAGCACCAAGCTGCCTGGTCTCCTCACCCTGCCTGGGGCACCGCGCGATGCGCCTGCACATGGAGCCGGACTTGCGGTCCCCGCTTAGGCCTGTTAATGGCCATACGCATGCCCGGGATGCATTAACAGACCCAAGCCGCCCAGCTGCCGTGCCGCACATGCTGTACTGGCACGCCCAGGAGCACCAAGCTGCCTGGTCTCCCCACCCTGCCTGGGGCACCGCTGCGCATGCGCCTGCACATGGAGCCGGACTTGCGTGTCCCCGCTTAGGCCTGTTAATGGCCATACGCATGCCCGGGATGCATTAACAGACCTCAAACCGCCCAGCTGCCGTGCCGCACATGCTGTACTGGCACGCCGAGAGCACCAAGCTGCCTGGTCTCCTCACCCTGCCTGGGGGCACCGCTGCGCATGCGGCCTGCACATGGACCTGGGCTTGCGTGTCCCCGCTTAGGCCTGTTAATGGCCATACGCATGCCCGGGATGCATTAACAGACCTCGCCGCCCAGCTGCCGTGCCGCACATGCCGCACTGGCACGCCGAGCACCAAGCTGCCTGGTCTCCTCACCCTGCCTGGGGGCACCCGCTGCGCATGCACATGGAGCCTGACTTGCGTGTCCCCGCTTAGGCCTGTTAATGGCCATACGCATGCCCGGGATGCATTAACAGACCTCGCCGCCCAGCTGCCGTGCCGCACATGCCGTACTGGCACGCCCAGGAGCACCAAGCTGCCTGGTCTCCTCACCCTGCCTGGGGGCACCTGCTGCGCATGCGGCCTGCACATGGAGCCGGACTTGCGTGTCCCCGCTTAGGCCTGTTAATGGCCCTACGCATGCCCGGGATGCATTAACAGACCTCGCCGCCCAGCTGCCGTGCCGCACATGCCGTACTGGCACGCCCAGGAGCACCAAGCTGCCTGGTCTCCTCACCCTGCCTGGGGCACCGCCGCGCATGCGGCCTGCACATGGAGCAGGACTTGCGTGTCCCCGCTTAGGCCTGTTAATGGCCATACGCATGCCCGGGATGCATTAACAGACCTCAAACCGCCCAGCTGCCGTGCCGCACATGCTGTACTGGCACGCCGAGAGCACCAAGCTGCCTGGTCTCCTCACCCTGCCTGGGGCACCGCGCATGCGCCTGCACATGGACCTGGGCTTGCGTGTCCCCGCTTAGGCCTGTTAATGGCCATACGCATGCCCGGGATGCATTAACAGACCTCAAGCCCCCCAGCTGCCGTGCCGCACATGCCGTACTGGCACGCCGGAGCACCAAGCTGCCTGGTCTCCTCACCCTGCGTGCCTGGGGCACCGCGCGCATGCGGCCTGCACATGGAGCCGGACTTGCGTGTCCCCGCTTAGGCCTGTTAATGGCCAAACGCATGCCCGGGATGCATTAACAGACCTCAAGCCGCCCAGCTGCCGTGCCGCACATGCTGTACTGGCACGCCCAGGAGCACCAAGCTGCCTGGTCTCCTCACCCTGCCTAACCACGCGCATGCAGATGGAGCCTGACTTGCGTGTCCCCGCTTAGGCCTGTTAATGGCCCTACGCATGCCCGGGATGCATTAACAGACCTCAATCGCCCAGCTGCCGTGCCGCACATGCCGTACTGGCACGCCGAGGAGCACCAAGCTGGTCCCCACACCCTGCCTGGGGCACCCCGCGCATGCGGCCTGCACATGGAGCTGGACTTGCGTGTCCGCTTAGGCCTGTTAATGGCCCTACGCACGCCCGGGATGCATTAACAGACCTCGCCGCCCAGCTGCCGTGCCGCACATGCCGTACTGGCACGCCGAGGAGCACCAAGCTGGTCCCCACACCCTGCCTGGGGCAGTCGCCACGCATGCAGCCTGCACATGGAGCCGGACTTGCGTGTCCCCGCTTAGGCCTGTTAATGGCCCTACGCATGCCCGGGATGCATTAACAGACCTCAAACCGCCCAGCTGCCGTGCCGCACATGCCGTACTGGCACGCCGAGGAGCACCAAGCTGGTCCCCACACCCTGCCTGGGGCACCCTGCGCATGCAGCCTGCACATGGAGCTGGGCTTGCGTGTCCCCGCTTAGGCCTGTTAATGGCCATACGCATGCCCGGGATGCATTAACAGACCTCGCCGCCCAGCTGCCGTGCCGCACATGCCGTACTGGCACGCCGAGGAGCACCAAGCTGCCTGGTCCCCACACCCTGCCTGGGGCACCCCGCGCATGCGCCTGCACATGGAGCCGGACTTGCGTGTCCCCGCTTAGGCCTGTTAATGGCCATACGCATGCCCGGGATGCATTAACAGACCTCGCCGCCCAGCTGCCGTGCCGCACATGCCGTACTGGCACGCCGAGGAGCACCAAGCTGCCTGGTCCCCACACCCTGCCTGGGGCAAGCCGCATGCGGCCTGCACATGGAGCTGGGCTTGCGTGTCCCCGCTTAGGCCTGTTAATGGCCATACGCATGCCCGGGATGCATTAACAGACCTCGCCGCCCAGCTGCCGTGCCGCACATGCCGTACTGGCACGCCGAGAGCACCAAGCTGCCTGGTCTCCTCACCCTGCCTGGGGCACCGCTGCGCATGCGCCTGCACATGGAGCCGGACTTGCGTGTCCCCGCTTAGGCCTGTTAATGGCCATACGCATGCCCGTGATGCATTAACAGACCTCGCCGCCCAGCTGCCGTGCCGCACATGCCGCACTGGCACGCCGAGGAGCACCTAGCTGCCTGGTCCCCACACCCTGCCTGGGGCACCCTGCTGCGCATGCGCCTGCACATGGAGCCGGACTTGCGTGTCCCCGCTTAGGCCTGTTAATGGCCCTACGCATGCCCGGGATGCATTAACAGACCTCGCCGCCCAGCTGCCGTGCCGCACATGCCGTACTGGCACGCCGAGGAGCACCAAGCTGCCTGGTCCCCACACCCTGCCTGGGGCACCGCGCATGCGGCCTGCACATGGAGCTGGGCTTGCGTGTCCCCGCTTAGGCCTGTTAATGGCCATACGCATGCCCGGGATGCATTAACAGACCTCGCCGCCCAGCTGCCGTGCCGCACATGCCGTACTGGCACGCCGAGCACCAAGCTGCCTGGTCTCCTCACCCTGCCTGGGGGCACCCGCTGCGCATGCGGCCTGCACGTGGAGCCGGACTTGCGTGTCCCCGCTTAGGCCTGTTAATGGCCATACGCATGCCCGTGATGCATTAACAGACCTGCCGCCCAGCTGCCGTGCCGCACATGCCGCACTGGCACGCCGAGGAGCACCTAGCTGCCTGGTCCCCACACCCTGCCTGGGGCAACCTGCGCATGCGGCCTGCACATGGAGCCGGACTTGCGTGTCCCCGCTTAGGCCTGTTAATGGCCATACGCATGCCCGGGATGCATTAACAGACCCTGCCGCCCAGCTGCCGTGCCGACATGCCGTACTGGCACGCCGAGGAGCACCAAGCTGCCTGGTCCCCACACCCTGCCTGGGGCAAACCGCATGCATGCCTGCACATGGAGCTGGGCTTGCGTGTCCCCGCTTAGGCCTGTTAATGGCCATACGCATGCCCGGGATGCATTAACAGACCTCGCCGCCCAGCTGCCGTGCCGCGACATGCCGCACTGGCACGCCGAGGAGCACCAAGCTGGTCCCCACACCCTGCCTTGGGGCACCTGCGCATGCGCCTGCACATGGAGCCGGACTTGCGTGTCCCCCGCTTAGGCCTGTTAATGGCCATACGCATGGCCGAGATGCATTAACAGACCTCGCCGCCCAGCTGCCGTGCCGCACATGCCGTACTGGCACGCCGAGAGCACCGCTGCCTGGTCTCCTCACCCTGCCTGGGGCACCGCTGCGCATGCGCCTGCACATGGAGCCGGACTTGCGGTCCCCGCTTAGGCCTGTTAATGGCCATACGCATGCCCGTGATGCATTAACAGACCTCGCCGCCCAGCTGCCGTGCCGCACATGCCGTACTGGCACGCCGAGGAGCACCTAGCTGCCTGGTCCCCACACCCTGCCTGGGGCACCTGCCGCGATGCGCCTGCACATGGAGCCGGACTTGCGTGTCCCCGCTTAGGCCTGTTAATGGCCATACGCATGCCCGGGATGCATTAACAGACCTCGCCGCCCAGCTGCCGTGCCGCACATGCCGTACTGGCACGCCGAGGAGCACCAAGCTGCCTGGTCCCCACACCCCTGCCCGGGCAACCCGCTGCGCATGCGGCTGCACATGGAGCCGGACTTGCGTGTCCCCGCTTAGGCCTGTTAATGGCCATACGCATGGCCGAGATGCATTAACAGACCTCGCCGCCCAGCTGCCGTGCGCGACATGCCGTACTGGCACGCCGAGCACCAAGCTGCCTGGTCTCCCCACCCTGCCTGGGGCACCCGCTGCGCATGCGGCCTGCACATGGAGCCGGACTTGCGTGTCCCCGCTTAGGCCTGTTAATGGCCATACGCATGCCCGTGATGCATTAACAGACCTCGCCGCCCAGCTGCCGTGCCGCACATGCCGCACTGGCACGCCGAGGAGCACCTAGCTGCCTGGTCCCCACACCCTGCCTGGGGCACCGCTGCGCATGCGGCCTGCACATGGAGCCGGACTTGCGTGTCCCCGCTTAGGCCTGTTAATGGCCATACGCATGCCCGGGATGCATTAACAGACCTCGCCGCCCAGCTGCCGTGCCGCACATGCCGCACTGGCACGCCGAGGAGCACCAAGCTGCCTGGTCCCCACACCCTGCCTGGGGCACCCGCGCATGCGGCCTGCACATGGAGCTGGGCTTGCGTGTCCCCGCTTAGGCCTGTTAATGGCCATACGCATGCCCGGGATGCATTAACAGACCTCGCCGCCCAGCTGCCGTGCCGCACATGCCGTACTGGCACGCCGAGGAGCACCAAGCTGGTCCCCACACCCTGCCTTGGGCAACCGCTGCGCATGCGGCCTGCACATGGAGCCGGACTTGCGTGTCCCCGCTTAGGCCTGTTAATGGCCATACGCATGGCCGAGATGCATTAACAGACCTCAAGCCGCCCAGCTGCCGTGCCGCACATGCCGTACTGGCACGCCCAGGAGCACCAAGCTGCCTGGTCCCCACACCCTGCCTGGGGCACCCCGCGCATGCGGCCTGCACATGGAGCTGGGCTTGCGTGTCCCCGCTTAGGCCTGTTAATGGCCATACGCATGCCCGGGATGCATTAACAGACCTCAAGCCGCCCAGCTGCCATGCCGCACATGCCGTACTGGCACGCCGAGGAGCACCAAGCTGGTCCCCACACCCTGCCTGGGGCAACCCTGCGCATGCGGCCTGCACATGGAGCCGGACTTGCGTGTCCCCGCTTAGGCCTGTTAATGGCCATACGCATGGCCGAGATGCATTAACAGACCTCAAGCCGCCCAGCTGCCGTGCCGCACATGCCGTACTGGCACGCCGAGAGCACCAAGCTGCCTGGTCTCCTCACCCTGCCTGGGGGCACCCGCTGCGCATGCGGCCTGCACATGGAGCCGGACTTGCGTGTCCCCGCTTAGGCCTGTTAATGGCCATACGCATGCCCGGGATGCATTAACAGACCTCGCCGCCCAGCTGCCGTGCCGCACATGCCGTACTGGCACGCCGAGGAGCACCTAGCTGCCTGGTCCCCACACCCTGCCTGGGGGCACCTGCTGCGCATGCGGCCTGCACATGGAGCCGGACTTGCGTGTCCCCGCTTAGGCCTGTTAATGGCCATACGCATGCCCGGGATGCATTAACAGACCTCAAGCCGCCCAGCTGCCGTGCCGCACATGCCGTACTGGCACGCCGAGGAGCACCAAGCTGCCTGGTCCCCACACCCTGCCTGGGGGCACCCGCTGCGCATGCGGCCTGCACATGGAGCTGGGCTTGCGTGTCCCCGCTTAGGCCTGTTAATGGCCATACGCATGCCCGGGATGCATTAACAGACCTCGCCGCCCAGCTGCCGTGCCGCACATGCCGCACTGGCACGCCGAGGAGCACCAAGCTGGTCCCCACACCCTGCCTTGGGGCACCCGCTGCGCATGCGGCCTGCACATGGAGCCGGACTTGCGTGTCCCCGCTTAGGCCTGTTAATGGCCATACGCATGGCCGAGATGCATTAACAGACCTCAAGCCGCCCAGCTGCCGTGCCGCACATGCCGTACTGGCACGCCCAGGAGCAAGCTGCCTGGTCCCCACACCCTGCCTGGGCACCCCGCGCATGCGGCCTGCACATGGAGCTGGCTTGCGTGTCCCCGCTTAGGCCTGTTAATGGCCATACGCATGCCCGGGATGCATTAACAGACCTCGCCGCCCAGCTGCCGTGCCGCACATGCCGTACTGGCACGCCGAGGAGCACCAAGCTGCCTGGTCTCCACACCCTGCCTGGGGGCACCCGCTGCGCATGCGGCCTGCACATGGAGCCGGACTTGCGTGTCACCGCTTAGGCCTGTTAATGGCCATACGCATGCCCGGGATGCATTAACAGACCTCAAACCGCCCAGCTGCCGTGCCGCACATGCCGTACTGGCACGCCGAGGAGCACCAAGCTGGTCCCCACACCCTGCCTGGGGCACCGCTGCGCATGCGGCCTGCACATGGAGCCGGACTTGCGTGTCCCCGCTTAGGCCTGTTAATGGCCATACGCATGCCCGGGATGCATTAACAGACCTCAAGCCACCCAGCTTCCGTACTGGCACGCCTAGGAGCACCAAGCTGCCTTGTCTCCTCACCCTGCCTGGGGGCACCCGCTGCGCATGCGGCCTGCACATGGAGCCGGACTGGCGTGTCCCCGCTTAGGCCTGTTAATGGCCATACGCATGCCCGGGATGCATTAACAGACCTCAAACCGCCCAGCTGCCGTGCCGCACATGCCGTACTGGCACGCCGAGGAGCACCAAGCTGGTCCCCACACCCTGCCTGGGGCACCCGCTGCGCATGCGGCCTGCACATGGAGCTGGGCTTGCGTGTCCCCGCTTAGGCCTGTTAATGGCCATACGCATGCCCGGGATGCATTAACAGACCTCAAACCGCCCAGCTGCCGTGCCGCACATGCTGTACTGGCACGCCGAGGAGCACCAAGCTGCCTGGTCTCCACACCCTGCCTGGGGGCACCCGCTGCGCATGCGGCCTGCACATGGAGCCGGACTTGCGTGTCCCCGCTTAGGCCTGTTAATGGCCATACGCATGCCCGGGATGCATTAACAGACCCTCGCCGCCCAGCTGCCGTGCCGCACATGCCGTACTGGCACGCCGAGAGCACCAAGCTGCCTGGTCCCCTCACCCTGCCTGGGGCACCGCGCATGCGCCTGCACATGGAGCCGGACTTGCGTGTCCCCGCTTAGGCCTGTTAATGGCCATACGCATGCCCGGGATGCATTAACAGACCTCGCCGCCCAGCTGCCGTGCCGCACATGCCGTACTGGCACGCCCAGGAGCACCAAGCTGCCTGGTCCTCACCCTGCCTGGGGCACCTGCGCGCATGCGCCTGCACATGGAGCCGGACTGGCGTGTCCCCGCTTAGGCCTGTTAATGGCCATACGCATGCCCGGGATGCATTAACAGACCTCAAACCGCCCAGCTGCCGTGCCGCACATGCCGTACTGGCACGCCGAGCACCAAGCTGCCTGGTCTCCTCACCCTGCCTGGGGCACCCGCGCATGCGGCCTGCACATGGACCTGGGCTTGCGTGTCCCCGCTTAGGCCTGTTAATGGCCATACGCATGCCCGGGATGCATTAACAGACCTCAAGCCGCCCAGCTGCCGTGCCGCACATGCCGTACTGGCACGCCGAGAGCACCAAGCTGCCTGGTCTCCCCACCCCTGCCTGGGGCACCCGCCGCGCATGCGGCCTGCACATGGAGCCGGACTTGCGTGTCCCCGCTTAGGCCTGTTAATGGCCATACGCATGCCCGGGATGCATTAACAGACCTCAATCGCCCAGCTGCCGTGCCGCACATGCCGTACTGGCACGCCCAGGAGCACCAAGCTGCCTGGTCTCCTAACCCTGCCTGGGGGCACCCGCTGCGCATGCACATGGAGCCGGACTTGCGTGTCCCCGCTTAGGCCTGTTAATGGCCCTACGCATGCCCGGGATGCATTAACAGACCTCAATCGCCCAGCTGCCGTGCCGCACATGCCGTACTGGCACGCCGAGGAGCACCAAGCTGCCTGGTCTCCTCACCCTGCCTGGGGGCACCCGCTGCGCATGCGGCCTGCACATGGAGCCGGACTTGCGTGTCCCCGCTTAGGCCTGTTAATGGCCATACGCATGCCCGGGATGCATTAACAGACCTCAAACCGCCCAGCTGCCGTGCCGCACATGCCGTACTGGCACGCCGAGGAGCACCAAGCTGGTCCCCACACCCTGCCTGGGGCACCGCTGCGCATGCGGCCTGCACATGGAGCTGGGCTTGCGTGTCCCCGCTTAGGCCTGTTAATGGCCATACGCATGCCCGGGATGCATTAACAGACCTCAAGCCGCCCAGCTGCCGTGCCGCACATGCCGTACTGGCACGCCGAGGAGCACCAAGCTGGTCCCCACACCCTGCCTGGGGCACCGCTGCGAATGCAGCCTGCACATGGAGCCGGACTTGCGTGTCCCCGCTTAGGCCTGTTAATGGCCATACGCATGCCCGGGATGCATTAACAGACCTCAAGCCGCCCAGCTGCCGTGCCGCACATGCCGTACTGGCACGCCGAGGAGCACCAAGCTGGTCCCCACACCCTGCCTGGGGCACCGCTGCGCATGCGCCTGCACATGGAGCCGGACTTGCGTGTCCCCGCTTAGGCCTGTTAATGGCCATACGCATGCCCGGGATGCATTAACAGACCTCAAACCGCCCAGCTGCCGTGCCGCACATGCCGTACTGGCACGCCGAGGAGCACCAAGCTGGTCCCCACACCCTGCCTGGGGGCACCCGCTGCGCATGCGGCCTGCACATGGAGCCGGACTTGCGTGTCCCCGCTTAGGCCTGTTAATGGCCATACGCATGCCCGGGATGCATTAACAGACCTCAAGCCGCCCAGCTGCCGTGCCGCACATGCCGTACTGGCACGCCGAGGAGCACCAAGCTGCCTGGTCCCCACACCCTGCCTGGGGGCACCCTGCGCATGCGGCCTGCACATGGAGCCGGACTTGCGTGTCCCCGCTTAGGCCTGTTAATGGCCATACGCATGCCCGGGATGCATTAACAGACCTCAAGCCGCCCAGCTGCCGTGCCGCACATGCCGTACTGGCACGCCCAGGAGCACCAAGCTGCCTGGTCTCCTAACCCTGCCTGGGGGCACCCGCTGCGCATGCACATGGAGCCGGACTTGCGTGTCCCCGCTTAGGCCTGTTAATGGCCATACGCATGCCCGGGATGCATTAACAGACCTCAAGCCGCCCAGCTGCCGTGCCGCACATGCCGTACTGGCACGCCGAGGAGCACCTGCCTGGTCCCCACACCCTGCCTGGGGCACCAGCTGCGCATGCGGCCTGCACATGGAGCCGGACTTGCGTGTCCCCGCTTAGGCCTGTTAATGGCCATACGCATGCCGGGATGCATTAACAGACCTCAAGCCGCCCAGCTGCCGTGCCGCACATGCCGTACTGGCACGCCGAGGAGCACCAAGCTGGTCCCCACACCCTGCCTGGGGCACCCTGCGCATGCGGCCTGCACATGGAGCCGGACTTGCGTGTCCCCGCTTAGGCCTGTTAATGGCCATACGCATGCCGGGATGCATTAACAGACCTCAAGCCGCCCAGCTGCCGTGCCGCACATGCCGTACTGGCACGCCGAGGAGCACCAAGCTGGTCCCCACACCCTGCCTGGGGCACCAGCTGCGCATGCGGCCTGCACATGGAGCCGGACTTGCGTGTCCCCGCTTAGGCCTGTTAATGGCCATACGCATGCCGGGATGCATTAACAGACCTCAAGCCGCCCAGCTGCCGTGCCGCACATGCCGTACTGGCACGCCGAGGAGCACCAAGCTGGTCCCCACACCCTGCCTGGGGGCACCAGCTGCGCATGCGGCCTGCACATGGAGCCGGACTTGCGTGTCCCCGCTTAGGCCTGTTAATGGCCATACGCATGCCGGGATGCATTAACAGACCTCAAACCGCCCAGCTGCCGTGCCGCACATGCCGTACTGGCACGCCGAGGAGCACCAAGCTGGTCCCCACACCCTGCCTTGGGGCACCCGCTGCGCATGCGGCCTGCACATGGAGCCGGACTTGCGTGTCCCCGCTTAGGCCTGTTAATGGCCATACGCATGCCGGGATGCATTAACAGACCTCAAGCCGCCCAGCTGCCGTGCCGCACATGCCGTACTGGCACGCCGAGGAGCACCAAGCTGCCTGGTCCCCACACCCTGCCTGGGGCACCAGCTGCGCATGCGGCCTGCACATGGAGCCGGACTTGCGTGTCCCCGCTTAGGCCTGTTAATGGCCATACGCATGCCCGGGATGCATTAACAGACCTCAAGCCGCCCAGCTGCCGTGCCGCACATGCCGTACTGGCACGCCGAGGAGCACCAAGCTGCCTGGTCCCCACACCCTGCCTGGGGCACCGCTGCGCATGCGGCCTGCACATGGAGCCGGACTTGCGTGTCCCCGCTTAGGCCTGTTAATGGCCATACGCATGCCGGGATGCATTAACAGACCTCAAGCCGCCCAGCTGCCGTGCCGCACATGCCGTACTGGCACGCCGAGGAGCACCAAGCTGGTCCCCACACCCTGCCTGGGGGCACCGCGCATGCGCCTGCACATGGAGCCGGACTTGCGTGTCCCCGCTTAGGCCTGTTAATGGCCATACGCATGCCGGGATGCATTAACAGACCTCAAGCCGCCCAGCTGCCGTGCCGCACATGCCGTACTGGCACGCCGAGGAGCACCAAGCTGGTCCCCACACCCTGCCTGGGGGCACCAGCTGCGCATGCGGCCTGCACATGGAGCCGGACTTGCGTGTCCCCGCTTAGGCCTGTTAATGGCCATACGCATGCCGGGATGCATTAACAGACCTCAAGCCGCCCAGCTGCCGTGCCGCACATGCCGTACTGGCACGCCGAGGAGCACCAAGCTGCCTGGTCCCCACACCCTGCCTGGGGCACCAGCTGCGCATGCGGCCTGCACATGGAGCCGGACTTGCGTGTCCCCGCTTAGGCCTGTTAATGGCCATACGCATGCCCGGGATGCATTAACAGACCTCAAGCCGCCCAGCTGCCGTGCCGCACATGCCGTACTGGCACGCCGAGGAGCACCAAGCTGGTCCCCACACCCTGCCTGGGGCACCAGCTGCGCATGCGGCCTGCACATGGAGCCGGACTTGCGTGTCCCCGCTTAGGCCTGTTAATGGCCATACGCATGCCGGGATGCATTAACAGACCTCAAACCGCCCAGCTGCCGTGCCGCACATGCCGTACTGGCACGCCGAGGAGCACCAAGCCTGGTCCCCACACCCTGCCTGGGGGCACCAGCTGCGCATGCGGCCTGCACATGGAGCCGGACTTGCGTGTCCCCGCTTAGGCCTGTTAATGGCCATACGCATGCCGGGATGCATTAACAGACCTCAAGCCGCCCAGCTGCCGTGCCGCACATGCCGTACTGGCACGCCGAGCACCAAGCTGGTCCCCACACCCTGCCTGGGGCACCAGCTGCGCATGCGGCCTGCACATGGAGCCGGACTTGCGTGTCCCCGCTTAGGCCTGTTAATGGCCATACGCATGCCGGGATGCATTAACAGACCTCAAGCCGCCCAGCTGCCGTGCCGCACATGCCGTACTGGCACGCCGAGGAGCACCAAGCTGCCTGGTCCCCACACCCTGCCTGGGGCACCGCTGCGCATGCGGCCTGCACATGGAGCCGGACTTGCGTGTCCCCGCTTAGGCCTGTTAATGGCCATACGCATGCCGGGATGCATTAACAGACCTCAAGCCGCCCAGCTGCCGTGCCGCACATGCCGTACTGGCACGCCGAGGAGCACCAAGCTGGTCCCCACACCCTGCCTGGGGGCACCCGCTGCGCATGCGGCCTGCACATGGAGCCGGACTTGCGTGTCCCCGCTTAGGCCTGTTAATGGCCATACGCATGCCGGGATGCATTAACAGACCTCAAGCCGCCCAGCTGCCGTGCCGCACATGCCGTACTGGCACGCCGAGGAGCACCAAGCTGCCTGGTCCCCACACCCTGCCTGGGGGCACCCCGCGCATGCGGCCTGCACATGGAGCCGGACTTGCGTGTCCCCGCTTAGGCCTGTTAATGGCCATACGCATGCCGGGATGCATTAACAGACCTCAACCGCCCAGCTGCCGTGCCGCACATGCCGTACTGGCACGCCGAGGAGCACCAAGCTGCCTGGTCCCCACACCCTGCCTGGGGCACCAGCCGCATGCGGCCTGCACATGGAGCCGGACTTGCGTGTCCCCGCTTAGGCCTGTTAATGGCCATACGCATGCCGGGATGCATTAACAGACCTCAAGCCGCCCAGCTGCCGTGCCGCACATGCCGTACTGGCACGCCGAGGAGCACCAAGCTGCCTGGTCCCCACACCCTGCCTGGGGGCACCAGCTGCGCATGCGGCCTGCACATGGAGCCGGACTTGCGTGTCCCCGCTTAGGCCTGTTAATGGCCATACGCATGCCGGGATGCATTAACAGACCTCAAGCCGCCCAGCTGCCGTGCCGCACATGCCGTACTGGCACGCCGAGGAGCACCAAGCTGGTCCCCACACCCTGCCTGGGGCACCGCTGCGCATGCGGCCTGCACATGGAGCCGGACTTGCGTGTCCCCGCTTAGGCCTGTTAATGGCCATACGCATGCCGGGATGCATTAACAGACCTCAAGCCGCCCAGCTGCCGTGCCGCACATGCCGTACTGGCACGCCGAGGAGCACCAAGCTGGTCCCCACACCCTGCCTGGGGGCACCCTGCGCATGCGGCCTGCACATGGAGCCGGACTTGCGTGTCCCCGCTTAGGCCTGTTAATGGCCATACGCATGCCAGGATGCATTAACAGACCTCAAGCCGCCCAGCTGCCGTGCCGCACATGCCGTACTGGCACGCCGAGGAGCACCAAGCTGGTCCCCACACCCTGCCTGGGGGCACCAGCTGCGCATGCGGCCTGCACATGGAGCCGGACTTGCGTGTCCCCGCTTAGGCCTGTTAATGGCCATACGCATGCCGGGATGCATTAACAGACCTCAAGCCGCCCAGCTGCCGTGCCGCACATGCCGTACTGGCACGCCGAGGAGCAGCTGCCTGGTCCCCACACCCTGCCTGGGGGCACCAGCTGCGCATGCGGCCTGCACATGGAGCCGGACTTGCGTGTCCCCGCTTAGGCCTGTTAATGGCCATACGCATGCCGGGATGCATTAACAGACCTCAAGCCGCCCAGCTGCCGTGCCGCACATGCCGTACTGGCACGCCGAGCACCAAGCTGCCTGGTCCCCACACCCTGCCTGGGGGCACCAGCTGCGCATGCGGCCTGCACATGGAGCCGGACTTGCGTGTCCCCGCTTAGGCCTGTTAATGGCCATACGCATGGCCGGGATGCATTAACAGACCTCAAGCCGCCCAGCTGCCGTGCCGCACATGCCGTACTGGCACGCCGAGGAGCACCAAGCTGCCTGGTCCCCACACCCTGCCTGGGGCACCGCCGCGCCTGCACATGGAGCCGGACTTGCGTGTCCCCGCTTAGGCCTGTTAATGGCCATACGCATGCCGGGATGCATTAACAGACCTCAACCGCCCAGCTGCCGTGCCGCACATGCCGTACTGGCACGCCGAGGAGCACCAAGCTGGTCCCCACACCCTGCCTGGGGGCACCCGCTGCGCATGCGGCCTGCACATGGAGCCGGACTTGCGTGTCCCCGCTTAGGCCTGTTAATGGCCATACGCATGCCGGGATGCATTAACAGACCTCAAGCCGCCCAGCTGCCGTGCCGCACATGCCGTACTGGCACGCCGAGGAGCACCAAGCCTGGTCCCCACACCCTGCCTGGGGCACCGCTGCGCATGCGGCCTGCACATGGAGCCGGACTTGCGTGTCCCCGCTTAGGCCTGTTAATGGCCATACGCATGCCGGGATGCATTAACAGACCTCAAGCCGCCCAGCTGCCGTGCCGCACATGCCGTACTGGCACGCCGAGGAGCACTGCTGGTCCCCACACCCTGCCTGGGGGCACCCTGCGCATGCGGCCTGCACATGGAGCCGGACTTGCGTGTCCCCGCTTAGGCCTGTTAATGGCCATACGCATGCCGGGATGCATTAACAGACCTCAAGCCGCCCAGCTGCCGTGCCGCACATGCCGTACTGGCACGCCGAGGAGCACCAAGCTGGTCCCCACACCCTGCCTGGGGGCACCGCTGCGCATGCGGCCTGCACATGGAGCCGGACTTGCGTGTCCCCGCTTAGGCCTGTTAATGGCCATACGCATGCCGGGATGCATTAACAGACCTCAAACCGCCCAGCTGCCGTGCCGCACATGCCGTACTGGCACGCCGAGGAGCACCAAGCTGGTCCCCACACCCTGCCTGGGGCACCAGCTGCGCATGCGGCCTGCACATGGAGCCGGACTTGCGTGTCCCCGCTTAGGCCTGTTAATGGCCATACGCATGCCCGGGATGCATTAACAGACCTCAAGCCGCCCAGCTGCCGTGCCGCACATGCCGTACTGGCACGCCGAGGAGCACCAAGCTGGTCCCCACACCCTGCCTGGGGCACCGCTGCGCATGCGGCCTGCACATGGAGCCGGACTTGCGTGTCCCCGCTTAGGCCTGTTAATGGCCATACGCATGCCGGGATGCATTAACAGACCTCAAGCCGCCCAGCTGCCGTGCCGCACATGCCGTACTGGCACGCCGAGGAGCACCAAGCTGCCTGGTCCCCACACCCTGCCTGGGGGCACCCGCTGCGCATGCGGCCTGCACATGGAGCCGGACTTGCGTGTCCCCGCTTAGGCCTGTTAATGGCCATACGCATGCCGGGATGCATTAACAGACCTCAAGCCGCCCAGCTGCCGTGCCGCACATGCCGTACTGGCACGCCGAGGAGCACCAAGCTGCCTGGCTGCCTGGGGCACCGCTGCGCATGCGGCCTGCACATGGAGCCGGACTTGCGTGTCCCCGCTTAGGCCTGTTAATGGCCATACGCATGCCCGGGATGCATTAACAGACCTCAAGCCGCCCAGCTGCCGTGCCGCACATGCCGTACTGGCACGCCGAGGAGCACCAAGCTGGTCCCCACACCCTGCCTGGGGCACCAGCTGCGCATGCGGCCTGCACATGGAGCCGGACTTGCGTGTCCCCGCTTAGGCCTGTTAATGGCCATACGCATGCCCGGGATGCATTAACAGACCTCAAGCCGCCCAGCTGCCGTGCCGCACATGCCGTACTGGCACGCCGAGGAGCACCAAGCTGGTCCCCACACCCTGCCTGGGGCACCGCTGCGCATGCGGCCTGCACATGGAGCCGGACTTGCGTGTCCCCGCTTAGGCCTGTTAATGGCCATACGCATGCCGGGATGCATTAACAGACCTCAAGCCGCCCAGCTGCCGTGCCGCACATGCCGTACTGGCACGCCGAGGAGCACCAAGCTGGTCCCCACACCCTGCCTGGGGGCACCGCTGCGCATGCGGCCTGCACATGGAGCCGGACTTGCGTGTCCCCGCTTAGGCCTGTTAATGGCCATACGCATGCCCGGGATGCATTAACAGACCTCAAGCCGCCCAGCTGCCGTGCCGCACATGCCGTACTGGCACGCCGAGGAGCACCAAGCTGGTCCCCACACCCTGCCTGGGGCACCCGCTGCGCATGCGGCCTGCACATGGAGCCGGACTTGCGTGTCCCCGCTTAGGCCTGTTAATGGCCATACGCATGCCCGGGATGCATTAACAGACCTCAAGCCGCCCAGCTGCCGTGCCGCACATGCCGTACTGGCACGCCGAGGAGCACCAAGCTGCCTGGTCCCCACACCCTGCCTGGGGGCACCCGCTGCGCATGCGGCCTGCACATGGAGCCGGACTTGCGTGTCCCCGCTTAGGCCTGTTAATGGCCATACGCATGCCCGGGATGCATTAACAGACCTCAAGCCGCCCAGCTGCCGTGCCGCACATGCCGTACTGGCACGCCGAGGAGCACCAAGCTGGTCCCCACACCCTGCCTGGGGGCACCCGCTGCGCATGCGGCCTGCACATGGAGCCGGACTTGCGTGTCCCCGCTTAGGCCTGTTAATGGCCATACGCATGCCTGGGATGCATTAACAGACCTCAAGCCGCCCAGCTGCCGTGCCGCACATGCCGTACTGGCACGCCGAGGAGCACCAAGCTGGTCCCCACACCCTGCCTGGGGGCACCCGCTGCGCATGCGGCCTGCACATGGAGCCGGACTTGCGTGTCCCCGCTTAGGCCTGTTAATGGCCATACGCATGCCCGGGATGCATTAACAGACCTCAAGCCGCCCAGCTGCCGTGCCGCACATGCCGTACTGGCACGCCGAGGAGCACCAAGCTGGTCCCCACACCCTGCCTGGGGCACCGCTGCGCATGCGGCCTGCACATGGAGCCGGACTTGCGTGTCCCCGCTTAGGCCTGTTAATGGCCATACGCATGCCGGGATGCATTAACAGACCTCAAGCCGCCCAGCTGCCGTGCCGCACATGCCGTACTGGCACGCCGAGGAGCACCAAGCTGGTCCCCACACCCTGCCTGGGGGCACCAGCTGCGCATGCGGCCTGCACATGGAGCCGGACTTGCGTGTCCCCGCTTAGGCCTGTTAATGGCCATACGCATGCCGGGATGCATTAACAGACCTCAAGCCGCCCAGCTGCCGTGCCGCACATGCCGTACTGGCACGCCGAGGAGCACCAAGCTGGTCCCCACACCCTGCCTGGGGGCACCGCTGCGCATGCGGCCTGCACATGGAGCCGGACTTGCGTGTCCCCGCTTAGGCCTGTTAATGGCCATACGCATGCCGGGATGCATTAACAGACCTCAAGCCGCCCAGCTGCCGTGCCGCACATGCCGTACTGGCACGCCGAGGAGCACCAGCCTGGTCCCCACACCCTGCCTGGGGGCACCCGCTGCGCATGCGGCCTGCACATGGAGCCGGACTTGCGTGTCCCCGCTTAGGCCTGTTAATGGCCATACGCATGCCCGGGATGCATTAACAGACCTCAAGCCGCCCAGCTGCCGTGCCGCACATGCCGTACTGGCACGCCGAGGAGCACCAAGCTGCCTGGTCCCCACACCCTGCCTGGGGGCACCCGCTGCGCATGCGGCCTGCACATGGAGCCGGACTTGCGTGTCCCCGCTTAGGCCTGTTAATGGCCATACGCATGCCTGGGATGCATTAACAGACCTCAAGCCGCCCAGCTGCCGTGCCGCACATGCCGTACTGGCACGCCGAGGAGCAAGCTGCCTGGTCCCCACACCCTGCCTGGGGGCACCTGCGCATGCGGCCTGCACATGGAGCCGGACTTGCGTGTCCCCGCTTAGGCCTGTTAATGGCCATACGCATGCCCGGGATGCATTAACAGACCTCAAGCCGCCCAGCTGCCGTGCCGCACATGCCGTACTGGCACGCCGAGGAGCACCAAGCTGGTCCCCACACCCTGCCTGGGGGCACCAGCTGCGCATGCGGCCTGCACATGGAGCCGGACTTGCGTGTCCCCGCTTAGGCCTGTTAATGGCCATACGCATGCCGGGATGCATTAACAGACCTCAAGCCGCCCAGCTGCCGTGCCGCACATGCCGTACTGGCACGCCGAGGAGCACCTGCCTGGTCCCCACACCCTGCCTGGGGCACCAGCTGCGCATGCGGCCTGCACATGGAGCCGGACTTGCGTGTCCCCGCTTAGGCCTGTTAATGGCCATACGCATGCCGGGATGCATTAACAGACCTCAAGCCGCCCAGCTGCCGTGCCGCACATGCCGTACTGGCACGCCGAGGAGCACCAAGCTGCTGGTCCCCACACCCTGCCTGGGGGCACCGCTGCGCATGCGGCCTGCACATGGAGCCGGACTTGCGTGTCCCCGCTTAGGCCTGTTAATGGCCATACGCATGCCGGGATGCATTAACAGACCTCAAGCCGCCCAGCTGCCGTGCCGCACATGCCGTACTGGCACGCCGAGGAGCACCAAGCTGGTCCCCACACCCTGCCTGGGGCACCAGCTGCGCATGCGGCCTGCACATGGAGCCGGACTTGCGTGTCCCCGCTTAGGCCTGTTAATGGCCATACGCATGCCTGGGATGCATTAACAGACCTCAAGCCGCCCAGCTGCCGTGCCGCACATGCCGTACTGGCACGCCGAGGAGCACCAAGCTGCCTGGTCCCCACACCCTGCCTGGGGCACCAGCTGCGCATGCGGCCTGCACATGGAGCCGGACTTGCGTGTCCCCGCTTAGGCCTGTTAATGGCCATACGCATGCCCGGGATGCATTAACAGACCTCAAGCCGCCCAGCTGCCGTGCCGCACATGCCGTACTGGCACGCCAAGGAGCACCAAGCTGCCTGGTCCCCACACCCTGCCTGGGGCACCAGCTGCGCATGCGGCCTGCACATGGAGCCGGACTTGCGTGTCCCCGCTTAGGCCTGTTAATGGCCATACGCATGCCGGGATGCATTAACAGACCTCAAGCCGCCCAGCTGCCATGCCGCACATGCCGTACTGGCACGCCGAGAGCACCAAGCTGCCTGGCCTCCACACCCTGCCTGGGGGCACCCGCTGCGCATGCGGCCTGCACATGGAGCCGGACTTGCGTGTCCCCGCTTAGGCCTGTTAATGGCCATACGCATGCCGGGATGCATTAACAGACCTCAAGCCGCCCAGCTGCCGTGCCGCACATGCCGTACTGGCACGCCGAGGAGCACCAAGCTGGTCCCCACACCCTGCCTGGGGGCACCAGCTCGCATGCGCCTGCACATGGAGCCGGACTTGCGTGTCCCCGCTTAGGCCTGTTAATGGCCATACGCATGCCGGGATGCATTAACAGACCTCAAGCCGCCCAGCTGCCGTGCCGCACATGCCGTACTGGCACGCCGAGGAGCACCAAGCTGGTCCCCACACCCTGCCTGGGGCACCGCTGCGCATGCGGCCTGCACATGGAGCCGGACTTGCGTGTCCCCGCTTAGGCCTGTTAATGGCCATACGCATGCCAGGATGCATTAACAGACCTCAAACCGCCCAGCTGCCGTGCCGCACATGCCGTACTGGCACGCCGAGGAGCACCAAGCCTGGTCCCCACACCCTGCCTGGGGGCACCCGCGCATGCGGCCTGCACATGGAGCCGGACTTGCGTGTCCCCGCTTAGGCCTGTTAATGGCCATACGCATGCCGGGATGCATTAACAGACCTCAAGCCGCCCAGCTGCCGTGCCGCACATGCCGTACTGGCACGCCGAGGAGCACCAAGCTGGTCCCCACACCCTGCCTGGGGCACCAGCTGCGCATGCGGCCTGCACATGGAGCCGGACTTGCGTGTCCCCGCTTAGGCCTGTTAATGGCCATACGCATGCCGGGATGCATTAACAGACCTCAAGCCGCCCAGCTGCCGTGCCGCACATGCCGTACTGGCACGCCGAGGAGCACCAAGCTGGTCCCCACACCCTGCCTGGGGGCACCAGCGCATGCGGCCTGCACATGGAGCCGGACTTGCGTGTCCCCGCTTAGGCCTGTTAATGGCCATACGCATGCCCGGGATGCATTAACAGACCTCAAGCCGCCCAGCTGCCGTGCCGCACATGCCGTACTGGCACGCCGAGGAGCACCAAGCTGGTCCCCACACCCTGCCTGGGGGCACCCGCTGCGCATGCGGCCTGCACATGGAGCCGGACTTGCGTGTCCCCGCTTAGGCCTGTTAATGGCCATACGCATGCCCGGGATGCATTAACAGACCTCAAGCCGCCCAGCTGCCGTGCCGCACATGCCGTACTGGCACGCCGAGGAGCACCAAGCTGCCTGGTCCCCACACCCTGCCTGGGGGCACCCGCTGCGCATGCGGCCTGCACATGGAGCCGGACTTGCGTGTCCCCGCTTAGGCCTGTTAATGGCCATACGCATGCCCGGGATGCATTAACAGACCTCAAGCCGCCCAGCTGCCGTGCCGCACATGCCGTACTGGCACGCCGAGGAGCACCAAGCTGCCTGGTCCCCACACCCTGCCTGGGGCACCCGCTGCGCATGCGGCCTGCACATGGAGCCGGACTTGCGTGTCCCCGCTTAGGCCTGTTAATGGCCATACGCATGCCCGGGATGCATTAACAGACCTCAAGCCGCCCAGCTGCCGTGCCGCACATGCCGTACTGGCACGCCGAGGAGCACCAAGCTGGTCCCCACACCCTGCCTGGGGCACCAGCTGCGCATGCGCCTGCACATGGAGCCGGACTTGCGTGTCCCCGCTTAGGCCTGTTAATGGCCATACGCATGCCCGGGATGCATTAACAGACCTCAAGCCGCCCAGCTGCCGTGCCGCACATGCCGTACTGGCACGCCGAGGAGCACCAAGCTGGTCCCCACACCCTGCCTGGGGCACCGCTGCGCATGCGGCCTGCACATGGAGCCGGACTTGCGTGTCCCCGCTTAGGCCTGTTAATGGCCATACGCATGCCCGGGATGCATTAACAGACCTCAAACCGCCCAGCTGCCGTGCCGCACATGCCGTACTGGCACGCCGAGGAGCACCAAGCTGGTCCCCACACCCTGCCTGGGGGCACCGCTGCATGCGGCCTGCACATGGAGCCGGACTTGCGTGTCCCCGCTTAGGCCTGTTAATGGCCATACGCATGCCCGGGATGCATTAACAGACCTCGCCGCCCAGCTGCCGTGCCGCACATGCCGTACTGGCACGCCGAGGAGCACCAAGCTGGTCCCCACACCCTGCCTGGGGCACCCTGCGCATGCGGCCTGCACATGGAGCCGGACTTGCGTGTCCCCGCTTAGGCCTGTTAATGGCCATACGCATGCCCGGGATGCATTAACAGACCTCAAGCCGCCCAGCTGCCGTGCCGCACATGCCGTACTGGCACGCCGAGGAGCACCAAGCTGGTCCCCACACCCTGCCTGGGGCACCGCTGCGCATGCGGCCTGCACATGGAGCCGGACTTGCGTGTCCCCGCTTAGGCCTGTTAATGGCCATACGCATGCCCGGGATGCATTAACAGACCTCAAGCCGCCCAGCTGCCGTGCCGCACATGCCGTACTGGCACGCCGAGGAGCACCAAGCTGGTCCCCACACCCTGCCTGGGGCACCGCTGCGCATGCGCCTGCACATGGAGCCGGACTTGCGTGTCCCCGCTTAGGCCTGTTAATGGCCATACGCATGCCCGGGATGCATTAACAGACCTCGCCGCCCAGCTGCCGTGCCGCACATGCCGTACTGGCACGCCGAGCACCCTGCTGGTCCCCACCCTGCCTGGGGCACCGCTGCGCATGCGCCTGCACATGGAGCCGACTTGCGTGTCCCCGCTTAGGCCTGTTAATGGCCATACGCATGCCCGGGATGCATTAACAGACCTCAAGCCGCCCAGCTGCCGTGCCGCACATGCCGTACTGGCACGAGGAGCACCAAGCTGCCTGGTCCCCACACCCTGCCTGGGGCACCCGCTGCGCATGCGCCTGCACATGGAGCCGGACTTGCGTTCCCCGCTTAGGCCTGTTAATGGCCATACGCATGCCCGGGATGCATTAACAGACCTCGCCGCCCAGCTGCCGTGCCGCACATGCCGTACTGGCACGCCGAGGAGCACCAAGCTGCCTGGTCCCCACACCCCTGCCTGGGGCACCGCGATGCGCCTGCACATGGAGCCGGACTTGCGTGTCCCCGCTTAGGCCTGTTAATGGCCATACGCATGCCCGGGATGCATTAACAGACCTCAAGCCGCCCAGCTGCCGTGCCGCACATGCCGTACTGGCACGCCGAGGAGCACCAAGCTGGTCCCCACACCCTGCCTGGGGCACCCGCTGCGCATGCGGCCTGCACATGGAGCCGGACTTGCGTGTCCCCGCTTAGGCCTGTTAATGGCCATACGCATGCCCGGGATGCATTAACAGACCTCGCCGCCCAGCTGCCGTGCCGCACATGCCGTACTGGCACGCCAGGAGCACCCTGGTCCCCACACCCTGCCTGGGGCACCGCTGCGCATGCGGCTGCACATGGAGCCGGACTTGCGTGTCCCCGCTTAGGCCTGTTAATGGCCATACGCATGCCCGGGATGCATTAACAGACCTCGCCGCCCAGCTGCCGTGCCGCACATGCCGTACTGGCACGCCGAGGAGCACCGCAAGCTGGTCCCCACACCCTGCCTGGGGCACCTGCTGCGCATGCGGCCTGCACATGGAGCCGGACTTGCGTGTCCCCGCTTAGGCCTGTTAATGGCCATACGCATGCCGGGATGCATTAACAGACCTCGCCGCCCAGCTGCCGTGCCGCACATGCCGTACTGGCACGCCGAGGAGCACCAAGCTGGTCCCCACACCCTGCCTGGGGCACCGCTGCGCATGCCTGCACATGGAGCCGGACTTGCGTGTCCCCGCTTAGGCCTGTTAATGGCCATACGCATGCCCGGATGCATTAACAGACCTCAAGCCGCTGCCGTGCCGCACATGCCGTACTGGCACGCCGAGGAGCACCAAGCTGCTGGTCCCCACACCCTGCCTGGGGCACCCGCTGCGCATGCGCCTGCACATGGAGCCGGACTTGCGTGTCCCCGCTTAGGCCTTAATGGCCATACGCATGCCCGGGATGCATTAACAGACCTGCCGCCCAGCTGCCGTGCCGCACATGCCGTACTGGCACGCCAAGGAGCACCAAGCTGCCTGGTCCCCACACCCTGCCTGGGGCACACCCGCTACATGCGCCTGCACATGGAGCCGGACTTGCGTGTCCCCGCTTAGGCCTGTTAATGGCCATACGCATGGCCGGGATGCATTAACAGACCTCGCCGCCCAGCTGCCGTGCCGCACATGCCGTACTGGCACGCCGAGGAGCACCCGCTGGTCCCCACACCCGCCTGGGGCACCACGCATGCGGCCTGCACATGGAGCCGGACTTGCGTGTCCCCGCTTAGGCCTGTTAATGGCCATACGCATGCCCGGGATGCATTAACAGACCTCGCCGCCCAGCTGCCGTGCCGCACATGCCGTACTGGCACGCCGAGGAGCACCAAGCTGGTCCCCACACCTGCCTGGGGCACCGCTGGCGCATGCGGCCTGCACATGGAGCCGGACTTGCGTGTCCCCGCTTAGGCCTGTTAATGGCCATACGCATGCCCGGGATGCATTAACAGACCTCGCCGCCCAGCTGCCGTGCCGCACATGCCGTACTGGCACGCCGAGGAGCACCAAGCTGCCTGGTCTCACACCCCTGCCTGGGGCACCCGCTGCGCAGCATGCGGCCTGCACATGGAGCCGGACTTGCGTGTCCCCGCTTAGGCTCAGCATGGCCATACGCATGCCCGGGATGCATTAACAGACCTCAAGCCGCCCAGCTGCCGTGCCGCACATGCCGTACTGGCACGCCGAGGAGCACCAAGCTGGTCCCCACACCCTGCCTGGGGCACGCGATGCGGCCGCACATGGAGCTGGACTTGCGGTTCCGCTTAGGCCTGTTAATGGCCATACGCATGCCCGGGATGCATTAACAGACCTCGCCGCCCAGCTGCCGTGCCGCACATGCCGTACTGGCACGCCAAGGAGCACCAAGCTGCCTGGTCCCCACACCCTGCCTGGGGCAACCGCCAAGATGCTGCCTGCACATGGGAGCCGGACTTTGCGCGGTCCCCGCTAGGCCTGTTAATGGCCATACGCATGCCCGGGATGCA
>BQMZ01000599.1:0-58575 GCA_036984285.1 Chlamydomonas sp. KOR1 | reverse complement strand
CAATCCCCACAGAGCGTCCTCAAATGTGCTAATCCCTCAAGTAGAGCATGATTACCGCCTGATTGCTTTTTGTTAAGGCTGCAGGTCCTTCCACCACGCCTGTGCATAGGCTCAAGAGCCTGCCGAGCAAGGCAAAAGGTAGGGCAAGGCACCCTGTTAGTGCATGTCCCGCACTACCAGGCACATTCCCCTACCAAGGTCACGCACAAACACCAGTCAAGATCATCCACACATGCCATTCAGGGTCACGCACAAACTTTAGTACGGCAGGAAGCCAGTCAGCCCGGTAACGGTGTAGCGGACACGCACCAACCTGGCGCCTGCCGCCTGCCGCGAAGCACCATTCTTTGCGTCCACCATCTTCCCTGAAGCACAATGAGAGTAGCAAAAGAGGTAAGTGTGCGAGCCATGAGGTGCCTGGGCCAGGCGTGGGCTGGAGCCATGCGGTGTCCGGCTGGGTGCAGGACATAGTCGGAGGTGCCCGACCGGCGTGGCTTACACTAGGCCACGGTGACCACGTAAAGGCACGTTAGAGGCACGTGAGGGTGCCATCACGTGCCATCACGTCCAGCATCACGCGCACGCAGATCATAACGTACACACTACGGCAGGCGCAACGGAACGTCAGGAGCACCACGGAAGGGGACGCCCACTTGCGTGTCTACGCACAACCCATGTGCTTTACGTGGCCCCCGCCGCGTGTTTGATGACCCGCTTAACGCTTACGTACACCCTACGTGCCCTGTAACGCGCAAGGCCATACGTAAGCATAACTGCCACGTACGGTAACGGACCCCACGTGGCCCCTTACGTACGTTTGATGACCCACTTAGCTTACGCACACTCACGCGGTTCCTGTAATGCCACGCACACGGCGATGCGCTACTGCCACATGTGGGGACGTCCCCTTACGGGCTGCTTCCGTATGTTTCAGTGCACGAAATACATCACGTATACATGACAGAAAATGCATGCGACTCAGCAGTAACCCACAACACATGCTGCGCCCAACCCTTAGCGGTGTAGCCCCTCCTTTCATCCAAGCTGGCCGAACAAGCAGTGTTGGTACCTCAAAACCCATGACCAAACTCAGGGTGATAAAAGTGTTGCCCAATCCCACTTCGAATGAGTACGCACGCACCACCGACGATGCACGACTGAGCGCATGAGACTCACTGTACCAGTAATCCATGGCTGCTACTCAGTCCTGAGTTCTTCTGGCTCCCGTGCAAGGGCAAGGGGCAAGTCTGGGAAGCTCCAAACAGAGGAACCATGGACACGTGCGGCTCAGACGTTTCTGAAGCTGCATAAGCTAGAAAGCTAGGACCTCTCTACACCAAACCCCCATTTTGGCAATGGAGGACTCTCAGGCATATTGTGTCCTGGCGCAACCGATACGGTGATGACAAGGGAGCGGCAGTGAAACAACACATCGTACCAGAAGCTCTAGAGCCCAGCAGCTTCCGTCAGGCGGTTGTGGCGTCCTGCAAGGAGAACGAACTCAAGTTCAGTGGCTCGCCAGAACCGTCCCACCCAAACCGTCCACAGCCTATTTTGTTTGGGCAGAACTTTCAGACTCATCCAGATTACACTCAAATGTGATTGCAGAAAGGCTCTACAGCACAGAGCCATATCTTGACTTGGCGCGATCGGTTGTAGCGCGGCCTTCTACTCCAACCTAGAGCGTTGACCGCATCAGCAATGCATCACGACGATTGCAAAGACTGAAGATAGGTCATGGATGCAGCAGTTACCTTGCGCTTCGGTCCCAGGGGCCCCGCAGGTTCTAGCGCAGCAATTCAGCGTACAGACCTGCGAGTCAAAACAGAAAAGGCATCTCATTGCATGTTGTTCTACAACGTGTGTGCATTTATGCTGAGCAGAGGGCCGGGGGGAGCGAAAACAGGCGTGACAAGGTTTGACCGTTCTCTTCTGCGCTTGCGCAACGCCAGTTGACTCACCCTTCATCGCAAGCATTGTGAAAACAATTGTGCCAGAAGCCGCTCCTCTAGATGCAGAGTCTGCGGTTGCAGCTGGCCTGCAGCCAGTCACCAGCCAGCGTTAGTTCAGTGATTAGGCACAACACAACGAATAGCAGTGTATTAGAAGTTACTTCAAATTTAGTTTGAAGTGGTGCAGCAGCTTGTATGGTGGCCCCCAGCTGTTTGAAACAAGCGTACGGTCCGCCGATGCAGCGTCCGATGCAGCTTTCGCTGCCGCGCTGTTCGTAACGAAGCATTGAAACATGCTAATCATCTGCGCTTTTCATCCATGAGTTGCATCGCATGCAGTGCCGCAGCGCAATAGCGTTCACCATGCCTTGAGGCCTCTCCCCTGCAGGGCCTGCTCCGCCGTGCCTTGGCACATTGGCGGGCCCTCAAATGTTGCCAGAATCATTGCGTGCCATTGCATAGGAAACAGCATGGAACCCTAAGGTGACAAGGCAGAGAATGCAGGCGTCCTTGGCACAGGAGGCGGACCGGTTGCACCCAGCGACCAAGGGGAGGCAACTACCCTGGTTGCGGCACATGCGCGTAGCCGGGACAGCCCCTTCCTACCGCTTGCCCTGCTACACACCGGTACACACCAAATGTCGTATCAGCATGCAGTGTAGCACATGCGTACATTATTGGTAATGTGCGTGAAGGGTTTCCCACGGTCAGCTCACCTGCTTGCCACACGCGCCTCCACACCCCGCCAGCCAGTGCACCCACGCCGAGCCCAGCTTAACACATGCAGTACCATACTATGCATGTATATGCGCTGTCTGGAGCGTTTGGGTCGTTTCGTACGTGCCGCGCGTGCCCTCATCGGCCTGCAAGTGAACAGGATTACAGTACTGAGTACCAACCATTCAGGTGCGTGCTACAAGCAACCCACAGCTCTCACCCAGTCCACAGCGCCGTGTCGCTTCCTGCAACGCGCCAGCCAGGCAATGAACCATTGCATTCTATGCTTATAAGGTACCTGAAGTGACACTCTAAAAGGGTCGTCCAGGCGACAACATGTGCCTCCAACGGCAAGCAAGCGGACCGGTCACACAACCGTTTTGGTCACACAACCCCACACAGTCCACAGCGCCGTGCCCCCTACAGCGCACTGCACGAATAATCAACCCTTGTATACAATGCCGAACAGGTACCAGATGTGTTACTCCAAGAGGCCAGCCCGCGATGTCATGTGCCCCCACCGTACAGAAGCAAACCGTAGCTGCATAGGAGATGTACCCGACATGGCTCCCACTGGCTCCCAGCACAGTACCGCTTCGCTTGGCGGTTCACAGGCGCCATTAGCTCGTCAGGACATGGCTCGCGTTTGTTCAAATCTCCCTGTAGCATGCCCGCCGCGCTGCGGAACATGTCGAAGCGCTACAAGACGAAGGCAACCACGGTACCTCATGGCGCAGGTGACCCTCTACTTGGCGAACCCCCTGAAGCGCCATCCCGCTACCTGTGACCTGCTGTGACGCTTCACAAGGCAAGGTTCCGTAAGATAACAATATGTTGCTGTATACATCGGTGTTGCCCAGCTGACAGGCACACCCCCGCTGCGCGTTTCGCCAGGGTCCCCTGCTGCCCATCTACCGCTACCCACACAACTCACTCCCGGCCGGAAGGCGCCACGCTGTTCGCGGTGGTGCTTCACAGGCGCACGGAATTATTGCTTACCCGGTACGATAATTGTGAGAAATCTGATTTGAACCTTTAAGAGGTCCACTGCGCGCGAACATGTGCCCCTAGCAGCTGAACGCAACGAGGGCATTCAAACTCCCATGTGCCGCACCTCCACCCCCATGCTCATTCCCCGCACCATCCCGCCCCTGTAGCATTTCCCCACACAGCTAAAGCCGACAACAAACGTGCCCTTCGGGCAATATATTGCGGGCTAAGCGAGAAACCGTCTCACGAACGAGAGCAGGGTGCGACGCACAAGGCATGAGTGGGTGGAGTGGGTCACCTGCTAAACCCGTCCCTTCCAGCCCCTGCGCGCCCAGCCCGCGTAACCACCAATACCACGCCGCCTTCGTGCGCACTGCAAGATACAAATAAGAAACACAGCGTAAGAACGTCAGGTACTCTCTACAAGCTAGAGCAGGGTGCGACGCGCAAGGCACGAGCGGGCAGGATGGGTTACCTGCTGCTACCTGCCCTTTCCTACCTCTGTGCGCCCACCATGTACGCCGCCCATGTTACGCCGCTTTAGCGCCCCTGATAAGTTAAACGGTCACACAGATCATGCCGCAAGTGCGGCAGCAAAGCATTCACAATAGAGAGCAGGGTGCAACACGAAGGCATGAGGTGGGTCGCCTGCTAAACCCGTCCCGTCCAGCCCGTGTGCCCAGCTGGTGCACCGCCCAATATCACGCCGCCGGCGCGTACTACAAGATACACATTAGAAACAAAGCGCCAGAGCGCCAGGCATTCTACAAGCGAGAGCAGGGTGCGACGCGAAAGGCACGAGCGGGGCAGGATGGGTTACCTGCTGCTACCTCCTGCCCTTTTGTGCGCCCACCATATACGCCACCCATCATTACGCCGCTTTAGCGCCCCTGATAAGTTAAACGGTCACACAGATCATGCCGCAAGTGCGGCAGCAAAGCATTCACAATAGAGAGCAGGGTGCAACGCTAAGGCATGAGTGTGGGTGGGTCGCCTGCTAAACCCGTCCCGTCCAGCCCGTGCGCCCAGCCGGTGCACCGCCCAATATCACGCCGCCTTCGTGCGTACTACAAGATACACATTAGAAACAAAGCGCAAGAGCGCCAGGCATTCTACAAGCGAGAGCAGGGTGCGACGCGAAAGGCACGAGCGGGGCAGGATGGGTTACCTGCTGCTACTTGCCCCTTCCTGCCCCTGTGCGCCCACCATATACGCCACCCATCATTACGCCGCTTTAACGCCCGCCAATATGATTTATCCGGCACACTAGAAGGCGCAAGGCCGACAGCAGAGCACTCACAAACGAGAGCAGTGTGCGACGCGCGCGCGCATGCGGGCGGGTGGGTACCCGCCCAGCCCAGCCCCTGTGCGCCCACCGGCACGCCATACAGTACCACGCTGCCTACGCGATACTATTGAATACACATTTTGAAAAGATATTGCGCAAGAGCGGTAGCAAAGCGCTATAACCGAGAGCAGGGTGCGACGCGAAGACACGAGTGGGGCAGCTCGGCACGGCGGGTTACTACCTGCTCCTGCCCCTGCCCCCCAACCCTGAACGCCACGCCTGTACACCACCCAATGTGACGTCGCTCCAACTCTCACCCGCTGTTGCATGAACTTTGTTTTGGGCATTGCATAGATCTGTTTTGAGAGCCGCAAGGGGCATGTAACTGGCAGCATAGGTGTGCGCCGGGGTAATGCTGGGCTGGCAGGAGCAGGGGGTGTCACGTACGCAAGGCACACCATGCTGCTCCTGTAGCCTCAGGATTGCCCCACAGCGCACACATTCTATCTAGCTCATATTACAGCAATACGTGATGCGAGTTTCGATGGCCCCAGGAGACCTGCCCAGGGCTTGCATGCCCCAAGGGAGCCGGTTGCCAGCCCGCTGCAGCTCATACATGCAAATATACCTCAAGCAATAGGGCAATTCAAGGCCAAGGCGTGGGGCCTCTGATTGCCCGACGCGCACCTACTTGCCTGATCACCGCCGGCACCCCACCCCACACCCCGCACCCCGCTTGCGCCCCAGGATTGCAGGCCCGGCGGCCCGGTGACCCCATCTCACCGAGCATGCTCGTCCCGCCGTACAGGTTATGGCGTTTGCAAAACCGCACTCAAAACGGGATATCATGTCTTGCCTCCACCTTCGCGCTGGCACCGCTGGCACTGGCAGGCACCGTTTCGGGTCAACTGCTTGCCTCCCAAACAGGTCCTCCCGAAACAGGTCCTCCCGAAACAATTCTATAAAGATAAGAATAAGCCAAGTCTGCAAACAAGCCAAAAAGGTAAGACCGCTAAGCGTGACTAGAGACACAGGAGTGTGAACAGCAACCCTTGCAAGATACTGTAGATAACCACGATGCATGAGAAGGTAACCTATGTTTGTGGGACTGGGGACGGAGTGGCAAACGGCGTAAGTTGGTTACGCGGCGCTGAGGCCGCTTACGCGCCGGTTGTGTGCTGCGGGTTCAACCAGCATAAATGCGAGTCTAACAAACAGTTTGAACATAGAGTGATATATTTTACACATCCCGAACGTCGTGCCTGGTGTTTAGGTACCTCGTCTACCCGAGGCCCACACGTAGAGGGCACGTAGTACACGTGCCTCAACGTGCCTCAACGTGCCCTTACACACCCTCACGTGCGTGTTACGTGGTCAGGCGTGGCCTTAGTGTTAAGCCATGCGGTGCCCGGGCTGGGCGTGGGCTGGGAGCCATGCGGTGCCCGGGCCGGGCGTGGGCTGGAGCCATGCGGTGTTCGGGCTGGGTACAGGACAAAGCCGCGAGGTGCCCGGGCCGGGCGTGGCCTGAGCTGTGAGGCGCTCCGATTGGTCAACGCGCAGCTTACCCTGTGTCTGCATGTTGTTGATGTTGCGCTGGCGCGTGGAGCGGACCGTGCCGTCTGCAGTTAGCAAACAAGAACACAGGTAGCATGTTGGGAACTGTACAGGTTGGCACAGCGTGGAGCGGAAGGACAGATGGACTAGCGCTGTGAGGTGCTCAGGGCTAGCGCCGTGAGTGCAAGGGCTAGGTGCAGGCTAGCACTGCAAGGTGCTCAGGGCTAGCGCCGTGAGTGTCCAGGCCAGGCGTGGGCTAGAGCCGCGAGGTGGCCGGGGCTAGGGCCGACAGTGCCCAGGCCAGGTGCGGGCTAGAGCCACGAGGTGCTTGGGGCTGGCGCCGTCAGTGTCCGGACCGGGCGTGGGCTAGAGCTGCGAGATGCCCAGGCCGGGCATGGACTAGAGTACACAAGGCACACATTTGTTGCCTTTCACAGGCCACACCCTAGCCAGGAAGCTCAGCAAACGCACGACTTACCATGTGTCTGCATGTTGTTCGGGTTGAGAGGACGCAGGTTGAGCGATGCACCACTTCCTCTGTAATTGGAAGGCACAAAAGGCAACATGTTTCCATACAGAGTGGTATGTTGTGTGGCAGTTAACAGGGTCCCGTAAACATTATTATGTGGTCAATGCGTGCTGCACCCCCTTGTGTATGCTGCACGCCTGTGGTTCGAGAGGTGTGCAGCATAAGGGAAAGCATGCCGGGTAGGTACATGCAAGGAGGGGAGCAACTGAGGGTCATCTACATTCGGCAGGCCTGCACAGCACCCCTTGCGCGGTCCTCACCTCTTCTATCCCACCTTGTATCAATGTGACGTCGATGTCGATTGCTGCAAGGCGCTGCCCTTGCTGCTTCACGAACACAGGCCCCGCGTGTGACCGTGGCCGTGGCGCGTCAACATTGACGCGTGACGGCCCTGGGTCTATGGTCGTCACGCGTCAATGACTTCGACTCGATTTCCCGAGTAGATGCTTGACTGCAATCCGTTGCGCTGCATTCAACCATGCTAGTTATCTGCGTTGTGAGCACAGTTGACGCCATGAGAATCTGGTCAACGCACGTAGAAGTTGCCAACATGTCCACTCCCATACCAGTAGCAGAAACAACAAACTTACCGCTTCGCATGGTTAGTTCAGTAAACACCGTTTCCTGAGAGGCCGGCCGCGGCGCTCGGTGTGACGCCAGTTGACCGTGAGCTGCCGATCACAGGTTTCCACCGAAAGTGGCATGATGAGCACTGAACCAAGCTTTTGTTTTAAGGACTATGCGGTGATTACCTCGCGCAAGGCGCAAAAGGTTTCGGGACGGAACGTGCAAAGTCGATTGGCCCGCGTGCCAATAGCCGACATAAGCATCAATATTACGTTCATTCAAGCAATAAACAAATTCTTACAAGCGACAGTGCAAGGAGTGCAAGGAGCCAGCCAACGCTGCCAAGCGCACATGTACGGCAGTGGGACGAGCAGCTCCCCGGTGAGCCCAAGAGTCTCCCGGCCGCTCCACACCATGCCAACCACCTTGGCGGACATGCCAAGCGACATGCATGTTTGGGTATGTATTGTGGTCAACCACAGCCGGGTGCATGCGTGGAAAGCCCAGAAACCAGGCGGGGCACCTGGGTGGACGGGGCTCCCCTGGGTGTTGGGGCTGCGAGCCATACCTGATGGCCTACAGAATGCTCCATACCACGCCAACCACCCTGGCAGACATGTAACGCAGAGTTGCACGAATGAGTATGCTATGGTGGTAGCCTGTGGCCGGGTGCATACGTTGCAAGGCCAAAAGCCCATTCCAGGTGGGGATCGTGGGCCATGGTGGTGTACCTGCCTGCACCCACGGCCCGCATGACGTGCTGCGTTCCCGCCAGTGCCCACTTGACTGCCGCTTTCGCGCCGTTATATGTAATCTATGGCTGCATATCAAAGGCTCAAAGGCCGTGTTACAGCACGTTACGGTTAGGTGGCCGCTCCTGCCAGCCCCTTTTCATCCCTGTGCGCTCATACCAAACGTACCTGCTGAAACGCTTCGTTGCTGTCCATGACACACATCGTTAAGGCACATCCAAGGCCGCCAGTGTGACAGCATAGCGGGCACAAACGGGAGCAAGGTGCGTCACGCAAGGCATGGTGGGGGCAGGGGCCTCCCCTGCTCCTGCCAGACCTGTTTCAAGTGCGATCCCACCTACCGTAACCCACCAAAACACCGCCTTGCTACCAGCAACACATACTCTATGGTACGCCCAGGTACGCCAAGTGGCGCCAGTGTAGTATCAAAGCAGGCGCATATGCATGATGGAGGCAAGGGCAGCAGGATGGAAGCAGCAGGGGAATCTTCTCTTGAGTTCTCCCCACTGCAAGCAACGTGCACAACATGGTACACGGGTCAAGGCTACAACAATACCAGCCTGATGCCATACGTTTAATGTTACCGTTTATGTAACAACAATCTGCTGGCGCTGAAAGCAGCATGGCTAATGTGGATCGAGCACCCACCTGTACCAACCTGCCCCACGGCCTGCAGGCTGCCAGTACGGTGTCACTTTTGCAAAATAGGTTACAACGCTTGTAACGTGACAAACGCTTCTCTAATTATCCCAGTATCGTTATGTTTGCTGCACCCCGGCCAAGGCCCGTTCCCATGTGTTCTGCCACATTGCAACATGCTCCACAGCGCTGGAATGCACGCTTCCGTGCCTCCTAAGGCCAGTGCCAAACAGAAGATGTACATTGGAAACATCGGTATGCTACAATTCAAATTGTGCGGCTAAATGCCCCTGGAAGGGGTCGGCGAAACAGGGCGACAAGGCGACTGGCCTGGTCGCCTTCCTGTGAGGGCTCCCCTGCTCCCCCAGGCGACCACGTGCGGCTCCAGGATCTGCACCAACTGCTGCCCAAAGCGCAAGAGTCTTAGCTTCATCGGTCCTTAGTGCTTGTAACTTCAGCATGCATGGCAGGTGTCTAGCGCTAGGCTTGTCAGATGCGCAGTTAAACCGCAACAAGGTGCAGCAGGGTGCATGTGCAGCGAGGTGGGGAACCCAGGGGAACCTGGTTTGGGTGCTCCCGCGTGCAAGAAGAGCGCACGCCATGGTACAAGGGTACCTTACGGCTACAGTAACACCACCCCACCCCATTTCTGCATGGTTACCGCCAGCTACCGCTTATGTAACCAGATTTCGCTGGCGCTGGAGCCTGCTGGAACGATTGTGGCAGCAATACGGGCACAAAGGAGTGTAGGGTGCATCACATAAGGCAGGGGCAGGGGCAGGGGCCTCCCCTGCTGCTTCCAGCCCCACTCCACTATATGCGCCCACACCAAACGTAACCCGTTATAACGCGTCGTTGATGGCAACGGTACACAATACCGGTAGTATGAAAAATTAAGTGGCACAAAAGCGGCAGCATTCCAGTTCGGAGCAGGGCATGTCATGTTGGGCTTGGGTGGGGGCGGGGTGCTCCCCCACTCCTCACTCCTCCCAGCCCGCCCATTCCCACCCTTGGCGTACACACCATACGAAACCGCGAGCGATATAATACCGCCAGTGATATAATACCTTATGAAACGCTAAATGGCACAAAAAGCGGCAGCAAAGCGTCATGCCGTAAGGCGTTGGCGGGGACAGGAAGCCCCTGCCCCGCTTCTCCTCCCAGCCCTTTTCGAACCCAGTGCGCCCACCCTGTACGCCTCTCAGTATCACGCCGCCGTACCGCCATTGGTAGATAAACAAATCACACGAGAGCATGGTGCGTCACTTCAAGCATAGTGGGGCAGGGTGGGTCATCTGCTCCTACCAGCCCATGTCTGCGCCTCCTGTGCGCACACACTGTACGCCACCCGCTATCGCTACGCCCGACCACCAAAACTGCAGATAAGATTGCATTGATAAGCTCTGCAAGAACGGCAGCATAGCGGGTCATGGACGGCATAAATTGGACAGAATGGGATACCTGCTCCTACCAGCCCATGTCCCCCCTGTGCACCTACCAGCCAGTGCCAACCACCCTGGAGCTCAATATGCGGCACGCCCTCGGGACGTACCACACATGGATACATGCCTGGCCATGGATTGTTGGCAGGCCGCAGCCGGTTGCGTGCACTTTGGGGTCGGAAGCCCACGTCAGGTGGGGTGCCTGGTCCGCTCCCTGCATGGTGCGGTTGTGAGCTATGCCGTACGGCCTATCGGCTGATTCACACGGTGCCAACCACCCTGGAGGACGTATCACACATGGATACATGCCTGGCCATGGATTGCGGCAGGCCGCAGCCGATTGCTTGCGATTTGGGGCCGGAAGCCCACGTCAGGTGGGGTGCCTGGTCCGGGCTCCCCTGCGCAGTGCAGTTGTGGGCTATGCCGTACGGCCTACCGGCTGATTCACACGGTGCCAACCACCCTGGGGACGTGCATCATATAGATACATGTCTGGCCATGGCGCGGTGGCAGGCCGCAGCCGGGTGCATGCACTGGGGGGGTGGGAGCCCTTCTCACGTGGGG
The DNA here is from genome assembly GCA_036984285.1 of Chlamydomonas sp. KOR1. Taxonomy (NCBI): domain Eukaryota; kingdom Viridiplantae; phylum Chlorophyta; class Chlorophyceae; order Chlamydomonadales; family Chlamydomonadaceae; genus Chlamydomonas; species Chlamydomonas sp. KOR1. The sequence continues at coordinate 47,581 of BQMZ01000599.1, read as the reverse complement.
CGCCTGGTCCGGGCCTCCCTGCATGGTGCGGTTGTGGGCTATGCCGTACGGCCTATCGGCTGAATCACACGGTGCCAACTACCCTGGGGACGTGCTTCATATAGATACATGTCTGGCCACGGCATGGCGCGGTGGCAGGCCGCAGCCGGGTGCATGCACTGGGGGGGTGGGGTGCCTGGTCCGGGCTCCCCTGCGTAGTGCAGTTGTGGGCTATGCCGTACGGCCTATCGGCTGATTCACACGGTGCCAACCACCCTGGAGGACGTATCACACATGGATACATGCCTGGCCATGGCGCGGTGGCAGGCCGCAGCCGATTGCTTGCGATTTGGGGCCGGAAGCCCACGTCAGGTGGGGTGCCTGGTCCGGGCTCCCCTGCGCAGTGCAGTTGTGGGCTATGCCGTACGGCCTATCGGCTGATTCACACGGTGCCAACCACCCTGGGGACGTGCATCATATAGATACATGTCTGGCCATGGCGCGGTGGCAGGCCGCAGCCGGGTGCATGCACCGGGGGGGGTGGGAGCCCTTCTCAGGTGGGGCGCCTGGTCCGGGCTTCCCTGCATGGTGCGGTTGTGGGCTATGCCGTACGGCCTATCGGCTGATTCACACGGTGCCAACCACCCTGGCGGAAGTATCACACATGGATACATGCCTGGCCATGGATTGGTGGCAGGCCGCAGCCGGGTACATGCAATTTTGGGCCGGAAGCCCACGTCAGGTGGGGTGCCCGGTCCGGGCTCCCCTGCGTAGTGCAGTTGTGGGCTATGCCGTACGGCCTATCGGCTGATTCACACGGTGCCAACCGCCCTGGCGTAAGTACCACACATAGATACATATCTGGACATAACGTGGTGGCAGGCCGCAGCCGGGTGCATGCACCGCAGAGCAGGGAGCCCATGCCAGGTGGGGCGCCTGGTCCGGGCTCCCCTGGGTTGTCGGGTTGTGGGCTATACCGTACAGCCTCCCGGCTGCTTTATGCAGTGCCAATGACCGTGGCAGACGTACCACACATAGATACATGTCTGGTCATGTATGGTAGGCGACAGCAGCAGGGCATGGCACAAAAGTAGGCAGACACACTTGTGCATACCAGCTCTTGTCCACCCTGTGCACCCACAGGCCCCACTCTGACCAGATGTTGTTACATATAGCTTACATCCATAACATCCATCCACGTCATATTCAACTAACCAGTAGGAAAAGGAGCAGGTTGCAGCACGCACGTGGGGCTTAGGTGGGGTGGGCTGGGCCCAGGCATGCTTGGGAGGGGATGGGAGGGAAAGCTAATTAAGATACAAACAAATACGGTTACACAAAATTGACTCGCATGCATCTAGAGATCGGGTGTCCGGCGGAAAGGGGCCTGGTGGGGATGTGGGTGGGTAAGGGGCATGGTAACCCTGTTACCGAGGTCCGTCCCGTTGACTTGGCAGGCGACCGGCACGGTCGCCTAGAACACATCAGCGCGAGATGGACTTGTACTTATTGTCTACACATATATAAGCGTAGGAGTATTTCCTGAGCTTACAACGGACCTAAGCAAGTAGTATTTGGCGCGGGTCGAGGACATGCCTCGCGACTGGACCAGTTTCGACCCAAGAACCACGGGCACAATGCACATACTATTACATAATCCCTTCAAATATGTACATCAGAGCTCAAAACCGTCAGAGCTGCTGTTTGGCGACTGTCTCGTTGGCCGGTAACAGGGCTCGTCACCCCGGTTCGTCCGTGTGACGGAGCCGGGGAGTGCCATAGGGCAGACGTACTCTAGCTGCTGCTGACTGCTTGCTGCACCACTGACACATTTACACACCACCACCTACCCCTCCCAGCTATGCAATGCTGATTTATTTCTGGTACCGGACTTGTTTTAGAATGTGCATGTCACAAGCTCACCCTGCACATTTTCACGTATACAGCACCGTGTGTGCAAGGCAGGGCTGGCATGGCAGTGGTTGCACTCGGAGGACATGTACCTGAGCCCACGTACTAGTGCCCCTGCCTTACCTGCCGGCCCTGCCTGCCCTGCGCTGCCATGGCACATGTGCACATGTAGACTTCTTGCTGATACCTCTAGGTGCCATACAGTGCCAGACAAGCATAACAACGGCTGCAGGTGCACAGTCCTGTTGATTGGGTCTGCACACTCACTTTAATAACCACCATTGCCTGGTGCGTGTACCTGTCAGTGCCACAACATACCTGCACATGTTGACCAACTCTGGGTGCCATACAGTGCAAGACAAGCATAACCATGGCTGCAGGTGCGAAATCCTGCTGATTAGGTCTGCACACACAGTTGAACACCTTGGCCTCACGTACCTGTCAGTGCCACCATCCTGCATGGTTGTCATTCAACCACACAGCATCATGCTTAACGGTTTCATACACACCACGTATGTCACAACGGCATCAGCACTGGGGGGGTCGACAGGGGGGTTGGCCCCCCTGTCCCACGAGGGGGGTCCAGGGGGGCACAGCCCCCCTGGGGGACCCCTTCCGGAGGATGGGATCTCATCATTATCGCGGGGGCTTTGGATTTATTATTGTTGTTATTATTGCCCCGCTTTTTAAGGACCCGGTCGAATTTTGGCCCGTACAGTGGGACGAGTCGGAGCAAGAATGGTCTTAGCCGGCGCAAAATTCGCACAAGCCCCCTCCGCAGCAGCGCGCTGTCGCAAAGGGGCTGGGGCCGTGCCTCGCTTCGGCTGGGACAGCAGGCACCGCGCCTTGCAACGCGCCACAGCCGCAGCAGGACAGCACGTCGGCTGTGGGCCTCCCTCGGCGAGGTCGCGCAACAATCGAGGGAGCTTCGCGCCCGCGTCGCTTGCCAAAGTCCATGCTGCTGCCCCTCGCGCCTTGCCCAGAAGCGCCGCTTCTGCGCCCTGATTCTGTCATTCCATAGCTACAACTTTGACAGAATGTCCCATTGGTGAAGGGGCGCTTGCTGCAGGCGTCGCGGAGCAGACCAGCAGGTCGGGCTTGCATTGTTTGCCTCGTCGAGACAGTTCCCCGAGTTCGCATACGCACACGCTTCCTGGCAAAGCCATGCAAGGACTTTAAGCGTTTTATTCGGCCTATATTGTACCTTGCCGACTGCTGCCCAGCAAGAGCAGCATGCGGTCCATATGGCCATGGGTCGCGATTCCAAATTCGGCCCGTCCGACGCGCCCAAGTCCATCCAACTGAGCCGCGAGGTGCTCTTTCAAACAAGTACACATTGCTCCAATGGCATTACACGGTTTCCTCTTTGCCCGTCCCACGGCCCTTCCAACTCGCAGCAGGTGCAAGACATCCGCTGCTTGAAGCGAGCGCGATGTACTCAGTAGGTTGATGATTCATAAAACGCTTCCTCATTTCATGACAGACATTACCAATGGAATTTGGTCGGCTGCAGGTCCGTCCTTCGGGGCAGGACGGCCCCGCGCACGTTTCGGTCCGTGCCACGCTCGCCTGGCAACAGGCACAATCTGCCCTGACATCGTAGGATTGTCACATCACGTCTTTCCCACTGCTCATCAGGGCATCAGTGCAGCGCTCGACTGACAGGTCCCAGCTGCTGCTGCTTGCGGTGCTGCAGGGGGCCCCCATCCACCACATCTTTGCAGCCTCTGCCTTGCTCGCTCAGAACACTACTGTCCTTCATGGGAGCACATTTGTATCAGCTTTCAAGGGGGGTTGGGGCATGCTCCAGACGTACTCTAGCTGCTGCTGACTGCTTGCTGCACCACTGACACATTTACACCGACACCACCACCTACCCCTCCCAGCTATGCAATGCTGATTTATTTCTGGTACGGACTTGTTTTAGAATGTGCATGTCACAAGCTCACCCTGCACATTTTCACGTATACAGCACCTGGCTGGCATGGCAGTGGTTGCACTCGGAGGACATGTACCTGAGCCCACGCACATACGAGTGCCCCTGCCTTACCCTGCCGCCCTGCCGCCTGCCCTGCACTGCCATGGCATATGTGCACATGTAGACTTCTTGCTGATAACTCTAGGTGCCATACAGTGCCAGACAAGCATAACAACGGCTGCAGGTGCACAGTTCTGTTGATTGGGTCTGCACACTCACTTTAATATATAGCCACCTCTGCCTAGTGCATGTACGTACCTGTCAGTGCCATAACATACCTGCACATGTTGACCAACTCTGGGTGCCATACAGTGCAAGACAAGCATAACAATGGCTGCAGGTGCGAAATCCTGCTGACTAGGTCTGCACACACAGTTGAACACCTTGGCCTCACATACCTGTCAGTGCTACCATCCTACATGGTTGTCGTTCAACCACACAGCATCATGCTTATTGGTTTTAAAGACTCAACTTACAACAGCATCATCACTGGGGGGGTCGACAGGGGGGTTGGCCCCCCTGTCCCATGTGGGGGGTCCAGGGGGGCACAGCCCCCCTGGGGGACCCCTTCCGGAGGATGGGATCTCATCATTATCGCGGGGGCTTTGGATTTATTATTGTTGTTATTATTATTATTTGCCTTCGGTGCATGTCCGTGGAGATGGCCGTGCGTGGTCGCCATGGGTTTGTGCCCTGCTCGCTTGCTGTCGTACGTAGCTAGCACCGTCACGGCTTTGGTATTAGATTGGTACATAGCTGGTACATAGGTCAGCAGCAGCGTCACCGCCTTCTCGGCAAGGGTCGAACACGTTGAGCAGCGTATAGTGGCAGAAGCTGCAGCAGACGAAGAATGAGGAGGAGAAGGGCCTGAAGCGCATAGTCGTGGGGATCGCCCCGCGCATCCGCCCGATGCTGTTCAAGTCCAGCGCAAAGCTTGTCCCCACCAAGCTGGTCCCCACACCCTGCCTGGGGGCACCCGCTGCGCATGCGGCCTGCACATGGAGCAGGCCGGACTTGCGTGTCCCCGCTTAGGCCTGTTAATGGCCCTACGCATGCCCGGGATGCATTAACAGACCTCAAACCGCCCAGCTGCCGTGCCGCACATGCTGTACTGGCACGCCGAGACCAAGCTGCCTGGTCTCCTCACCCTGCCTGGGGCACCGCGCATGCGGCTGCACATGGACCTGGGCTTGCGGTCCCCGCTTAGGCCTGTTAATGGCCATACGCATGCCCGGATGCATTAACAGACCTCGCCGCCCAGCTGCCCGTGCCGCGACATGCCGCACTGGCACGCCGAGCACCAAGCTGCCTGGTCTCCTCACCCTGCCTGGGGGCACCCGCGCATGCGCCTGCACATGGAGCCGGACTTCGTGCGTTCCCCGCTTAGGCCTGTTAATGGCCATACGCATGCCCGGGATGCATTAACAGACCTCAAGCGCCAGCTGCCGTGCCGCACATGCTGTACTGGCACGCCCAGGAGCACCAAGCTGCCTGGTCTCCTCACCCTGCCTGGGGCACCGCGCGCGATGCGCCTGCACATGGAGCCGGACTTTGCGTGTCCCCGCTTAGGCCTGTTAATGGCCATACGCATGCCCGGGATGCATTAACAGACCTCAAACCGCCCAGCTGCCGTGCCGCACATGCTGTACTGGCACGCCGAGAGCAACAAGCTGCCTGGTCTCCTCACCCTGCCTGGGGCACCGCCGCGCATGCGCCTGCACATGGACCTGGGCTTGCGGTCCCCGCTTAGGCCTGTTAATGGCCATACGCATGCCCGGGATGCATTAACAGACCTCAAGCCGCCCAGCTGCCGTGCGCGACATGCCGCACTGGCACGCCGAGCACCAAGCTGCCTGGTCTCCTCACCCTGCCTGGGGCACCGCTGCGCATGCACATGGAGCCTGACTTGCGGTCCCCGCTAGGCCTGTTAATGGCCATACGCATGCCGGGATGCATTAACAGACCTCGCCGCCCAGCTGCCGTGCCGCACATGCCGTACTGGCACGCCCAGGAGCACCAAGCTGCCTGGTCTCCTCACCCTGCCTGGGGCACCTGCTGCGCATGCCTGCACATGGAGCCGGACTTGCGTGTCCCCGCTTAGGCCTGTTAATGGCCCTACGCATGCCCGGGATGCATTAACAGACCTCGCCGCCCAGCTGCCGTGCCGCACATGCCGTACTGGCACGCCCAGGAGCACCAAGCTGCCTGGTCTCCTCACCCTGCCTGGGGCACCGCTGCGATGCGCCTGCACATGGAGCCGGACTTGCGTGTCCCCGCTTAGGCCTGTTAATGGCCATACGCATGCCCGGGATGCATTAACAGACCTCAAACCGCCCAGCTGCCGTGCCGCACATGCTGTACTGGCACGCCGAGCACCAAGCTGCCTGGTCTCCTCACCCTGCCTGGGGCACCGCGCATGCGCCTGCACATGGACCTGGGCTTGCGTGTCCCCGCTTAGGCCTGTTAATGGCCATACGCATGCCCGGGATGCATTAACAGACCTCAAGCCCCCCAGCTGCCGTGCCGCACATGCCGTACTGGCACGCCGAGAGCACCAAGCTGCCTGGTCTCTCACCCTGCGTGCCTGGGGCAACCGCTGCGCATGCGGCCTGCACATGGAGCCGGACTTGCGTGTCCCCGCTTAGGCCTGTTAATGGCCAAACGCATGCCCGGGATGCATTAACAGACCTCGCCGCCCAGCTGCCGTGCCGCACATGCTGTACTGGCACGCCCAGGAGCACCAAGCTGCCTGGTCTCCTCACCCTGCCTGGGGGCACCCGCTGCGCATGCGGCCTGCACATGGACCTGGGCTTGCGTGTCCCCGCTTAGGCCTGTTAATGGCCATACGCATGCCCGGGATGCATTAACAGACCCTGCCGCCCAGCTGCCGTGCCGCACATGCCGTACTGGCACGCCGAGAGCACCAAGCTGCCTGGTCTCCTCACCCTGCCTGGGGCACCGCGCATGCGCCTGCACATGGAGCCGACTTGCGTCCCCGCTTAGGCCTGTTAATGGCCATACGCATGCCCGGGATGCATTAACAGACCTCAAGCCGCCCAGCTGCCGTGCCGCACATGCTGTACTGGCACGCCCAGGAGCACCAAGCTGCCTGGTCTCCTCACCCTGCCTGGGGCACCGCTGATGCGCCTGCACATGGAGCCGGACTTGCGTGTCCCCGCTTAGGCCTGTTAATGGCCATACGCATGCCCGGGATGCATTAACAGACCTCAAACCGCCCAGCTGCCGTGCCGCACATGCTGTACTGGCACGCCGAGAGCACCAAGCTGCCTGGTCTCCTCACCCTGCCTGGGGGCACCCGCTGCGCATGCGGCCTGCACATGGACCTGGGCTTGCGTGTCCCCGCTTAGGCCTGTTAATGGCCATACGCATGCCCGGGATGCATTAACAGACCCTCGCCGCCCAGCTGCCGTGCCGCACATGCCGTACTGGCACGCCGAGAGCACCAAGCTGCCTGGTCTCCTCACCCTGCCTGGGGGCACCCGCTGCGCATGCACATGGAGCCTGACTTGCGTGTCCCCGCTTAGGCCTGTTAATGGCCATACGCATGCCCGGGATGCATTAACAGACCTCAAGCCGCCCAGCTGCCGTGCCGCACATGCCGTACTGGCACGCCCAGGAGCACCAAGCTGCCTGGTCTCCTCACCCTGCCTGGGGGCACCTGCTGCGCATGCGGCCTGCACATGGAGCCGGACTTGCGTGTCCCCGCTTAGGCCTGTTAATGGCCCTACGCATGCCCGGGATGCATTAACAGACCTCAAGCCGCCCAGCTGCCGTGCCGCACATGCCGTACTGGCACGCCCAGGAGCACCAAGCTGCCTGGTCTCCTCACCCTGCCTGGGGGCACCCGCTGCGCATGCGGCCTGCACATGGAGCCGGACTTGCGTGTCCCCGCTTAGGCCTGTTAATGGCCATACGCATGCCCGGGATGCATTAACAGACCTCAAACCGCCCAGCTGCCGTGCCGCACATGCTGTACTGGCACGCCGAGAGCACCAAGCTGCCTGGTCTCCTCACCCTGCCTGGGGCACCCCGCGCATGCGCCTGCACATGGACCTGGGCTTGCGTGTCCCCGCTTAGGCCTGTTAATGGCCATACGCATGCCCGGGATGCATTAACAGACCTCAAGCCCCCCAGCTGCCGTGCCGCACATGCCGTACTGGCACGCCGAGAGCACCAAGCTGCCTGGTCTCCTCACCCTGCGTGCCTGGGGGCACCCGCTGCGCATGCGGCCTGCACATGGAGCCGGACTTGCGTGTCCCCGCTTAGGCCTGTTAATGGCCAAACGCATGCCCGGGATGCATTAACAGACCTCAAGCCGCCCAGCTGCCGTGCCGCACATGCTGTACTGGCACGCCCAGGAGCACCAAGCTGCCTGGTCTCCTCACCCTGCCTGGGGGCACCCGCTGCGCATGCAGATGGAGCCTGACTTGCGTGTCCCCGCTTAGGCCTGTTAATGGCCCTACGCATGCCCGGGATGCATTAACAGACCTCAATCGCCCAGCTGCCGTGCCGCACATGCCGTACTGGCACGCCGAGGAGCACCAAGCTGGTCCCCACACCCTGCCTGGGGCACCGCTGCATGCGGCCTGCACATGGAGCTGGACTTGCGTGTCCCCGCTTAGGCCTGTTAATGGCCCTACGCACGCCCGGGATGCATTAACAGACCTCAAGCCGCCCAGCTGCCGTGCCGCACATGCCGTACTGGCACGCCGAGGAGCACCAAGCTGGTCCCCACACCCTGCCTGGGGGCAGCCGCTGCGCATGCAGCCTGCACATGGAGCCGGACTTGCGTGTCCCCGCTTAGGCCTGTTAATGGCCCTACGCATGCCCGGGATGCATTAACAGACCTCAAACCGCCCAGCTGCCGTGCCGCACATGCCGTACTGGCACGCCGAGGAGCACCAAGCTGGTCCCCACACCCTGCCTGGGGCACCGCTGCGCATGCAGCCTGCACATGGAGCTGGGCTTGCGTGTCCCCGCTTAGGCCTGTTAATGGCCATACGCATGCCCGGGATGCATTAACAGACCTCAAGCCGCCCAGCTGCCGTGCCGCACATGCCGTACTGGCACGCCGAGGAGCACCAAGCTGCCTGGTCCCCACACCCTGCCTGGGGCACCCCAGCGCATGCGCGCCTGCACATGGAGCCGGACTTGCGTGTCCCCGCTTAGGCCTGTTAATGGCCATACGCATGCCCGGGATGCATTAACAGACCTCGCCGCCCAGCTGCCGTGCCGCACATGCCGTACTGGCACGCCGAGGAGCACCAAGCTGCCTGGTCCCCACACCTGCCTGGGGCACCAGCGCATGCGGCCTGCACATGGAGCTGGGCTTGCGTGTCCCCGCTTAGGCCTGTTAATGGCCATACGCATGCCCGGGATGCATTAACAGACCTCGCCGCCCAGCTGCCGTGCCGCACATGCCGCACTGGCACGCCGAGCACCAAGCTGCCTGGTCTCCTCACCCTGCCTGGGGCACCCGCTGCGCATGCCTGCACATGGAGCCGGACTTGCGTGTCCCCGCTTAGGCCTGTTAATGGCCATACGCATGCCCGTGATGCATTAACAGACCCTCGCCGCCCAGCTGCCGTGCGCGACATGCCGCACTGGCACGCCGAGGAGCACCTAGCTGCCTGGTCCCCACACCCTGCCTGGGGCACCCTGCTGATGCGCCTGCACATGGAGCCGGACTTGCGTGTCCCCGCTTAGGCCTGTTAATGGCCCTACGCATGCCCGGGATGCATTAACAGACCTCGCCGCCCAGCTGCCGTGCGCACATGCCGCATACTGGCACGCCGAGGAGCACCAAGCTGCCTGGTCCCCACACCCTGCCTGGGGCACCCCTGCGCATGCGCCTGCACATGGAGCTGGGCTTGCGTGTCCCCGCTTAGGCCTGTTAATGGCCATACGCATGCCCGGGATGCATTAACAGACCTGCCGCCCAGCTGCCGTGCCGCACATGCCGCACTGGCACGCCGAGAGCACCAAGCTGCCTGGTCTCCTCACCCTGCCTGGGGGCACCCGCTGCGCATGCGGCCTGCACGTGGAGCCGGACTTGCGTGTCCCCGCTTAGGCCTGTTAATGGCCATACGCATGCCCGTGATGCATTAACAGACCTCGCCGCCCAGCTGCCGTGCCGACATGCCGCACTGGCACGCCGAGGAGCACCTAGCTGCCTGGTCCCCACACACCCTGCCTGGGGCACCTGCGCATGCGGCCTGCACATGGAGCGGACTTGCGTGTCCCCGCTTAGGCCTGTTAATGGCCATACGCATGCCCGGGATGCATTAACAGACCCTGCCGCCCAGCTGCCGTGCCGCACATGCCGCACTGGCACGCCGAGGAGCACCAAGCTGCCTGGTCCCCACACCCTGCCTGGGCACCGCTGCGCATGCGCCTGCACATGGAGCTGGGCTTGCGTGTCCCCGCTTAGGCCTGTTAATGGCCATACGCATGCCCGGGATGCATTAACAGACCTCGCGCCCAGCTGCGCGTGCCGCACATGCCGTACTGGCACGCCGAGGAGCACCAAGCTGGTCCCCACACCTTGGGGCACCGCGCATGCGCCTGCACATGGAGCCGACTTGCGTGTCCTCGCTTAGGCCTGTTAATGGCCATACGCATGGCCGAGATGCATTAACAGACCTCGCCGCCCAGCTGCCGTGCCGCACATGCCGTACTGGCACGCCGAGCACCAAGCTGCCTGGTCTCCTCACCCTGCCTGGGGCACCCCGCGCATGCGCCTGCACATGGAGCCGGACTTGCGTGTCCCCGCTTAGGCCTGTTAATGGCCATACGCATGCCCGTGATGCATTAACAGACCTCGCCGCCCAGCTGCCGTGCCGCACATGCCGTACTGGCACGCCGAGGAGCACCTAGCTGCCTGGTCCCCACACCCTGCCTGGGGCACCTGCCGCGCGCGCCTGCACATGGAGCCGGACTTGCGTGTCCCCGCTTAGGCCTGTTAATGGCCATACGCATGCCCGGGATGCATTAACAGACCTCAAGCCGCCCAGCTGCCGTGCCGCACATGCCGTACTGGCACGCCGAGGAGCACCAAGCTGCCTGGTCCCCACACCCCTGCCTGGGGCAACTGCGCATGCGCCTGCACATGGAGCCGGACTTGCGTGTCCCCGCTTAGGCCTGTTAATGGCCATACGCATGGCCGAGATGCATTAACAGACCTCAAGCCGCCCAGCTGCCGTGCCGCACATGCCGTACTGGCACGCCGAGAGCACCAAGCTGCCTGGTCTCCTCACCCTGCCTGGGGGCACCCGCTGCGCATGCGGCCTGCACATGGAGCCGGACTTGCGTGTCCCCGCTTAGGCCTGTTAATGGCCATACGCATGCCCGTGATGCATTAACAGACCTCAAGCCGCCCAGCTGCCGTGCCGCACATGCCGTACTGGCACGCCGAGGAGCACCTAGCTGCCTGGTCCCCACACCCTGCCTGGGGGCACCTGCTGCGCATGCGGCCTGCACATGGAGCCGGACTTGCGTGTCCCCGCTTAGGCCTGTTAATGGCCATACGCATGCCCGGGATGCATTAACAGACCTCGCCGCCCAGCTGCCGTGCCGCACATGCCGCACTGGCACGCCGAGGAGCACCAAGCTGCCTGGTCCCCACACCCTGCCTGGGGCACCCGCTGCGCATGCGGCCTGCACATGGAGCTGGGCTTGCGTGTCCCCGCTTAGGCCTGTTAATGGCCATACGCATGCCCGGGATGCATTAACAGACCTCAAGCCGCCCAGCTGCCGTGCCGCACATGCCGTACTGGCACGCCGAGGAGCACCAAGCTGGTCCCCACACCCTGCCTTGGGGCACCCGCTGCGCATGCGGCCTGCACATGGAGCCGGACTTGCGTGTCCCCGCTTAGGCCTGTTAATGGCCATACGCATGGCCGAGATGCATTAACAGACCTCAAGCCGCCCAGCTGCCGCGGCCGACATGCCGCACTGGCACGCCCAGGAGCACCGCTGCCTGGTCCCCACACCCTGCCTGGGGCACCCCTGCGCATGCGGCCTGCACATGAAGCTGGGCTTGCGTGTCCCCGCTTAGGCCTGTTAATGGCCATACGCATGCCCGGGATGCATTAACAGACCTCAAGCCGCCCAGCTGCCATGCCGCACATGCCGTACTGGCACGCCGAGGAGCACCAAGCTGGTCCCCACACCCTGCCTTGGGGCACCCGCTGCGCATGCGGCCTGCACATGGAGCCGGACTTGCGTGTCCCCGCTTAGGCCTGTTAATGGCCATACGCATGGCCGAGATGCATTAACAGACCTCGCCGCCCAGCTGCCGTCCGACATGCCGTACTGGCACGCCGAGACCAAGCTGCCTGGTCTCCTCACCCTGCCTGGGGCACCGCTGCATGCGGCCTGCACATGGAGCCGGACTTGCGTGTCCCCGCTTAGGCCTGTTAATGGCCATACGCATGCCCGTGATGCATTAACAGACCCTCGCCGCCCAGCTGCCGTGCCGCACATGCCGTACTGGCACGCCGAGGAGCACCTAGCTGCCTGGTCCCCACACCCTGCCTGGGGGCACCTGCTGCGCATGCGGCCTGCACATGGAGCCGGACTTGCGTGTCCCCGCTTAGGCCTGTTAATGGCCATACGCATGCCCGGGATGCATTAACAGACCTCCGCCCAGCTGCCGTGCCGCACATGCCGCACTGGCACGAGGAGCACCAAGCTGCCTGGTCCCCACACCCTGCCTTAGCAACCGCGATGCGGCCTGCACATGGAGCTGGGCTTGCGTGTCCCCGCTTAGGCCTGTTAATGGCCATACGCATGCCCGATGCATTAACAGACCTCGCCGCCCAGCTGCCGTGCCGCACATGCCGTACTGGCACGCCGAGGAGCACCAAGCTGGTCCCCACACCCTGCCTGGGCAACCGCTGCATGCGCCTGCACATGGAGCCGGACTTGCGTGTCCCCGCTTAGGCCTGTTAATGGCCATACGCATGGCCGAGATGCATTAACAGACCTCGCCGCCCAGCTGCCGTGCCGCACATGCCGTACTGGCACGCCCAGGAGCACCAAGCTGCCTGGTCCCCACACCCTGCCTGGGGGCACCCGCTGCGCATGCGGCCTGCACATGGAGCTGGGCTTGCGTGTCCCCGCTTAGGCCTGTTAATGGCCATACGCATGCCCGGGATGCATTAACAGACCTCAAGCCGCCCAGCTGCCGTGCCGCACATGCCGTACTGGCACGCCGAGGAGCACCAAGCTGCCTGGTCTCCACACCCTGCCTGGGGCACCCCCGCGCATGCGCCTGCACATGGAGCCGGACTTGCGTGTCACCGCTTAGGCCTGTTAATGGCCATACGCATGCCCGGGATGCATTAACAGACCTCAAACCGCCCAGCTGCCGTGCCGCACATGCCGTACTGGCACGCCGAGCACCAAGCTGGTCCCCACACCCTGCCTGGGGCAACCGCGCATGCGGCCTGCACATGGAGCCGGACTTGCGTGTCCCCGCTTAGGCCTGTTAATGGCCATACGCATGCCCGGGATGCATTAACAGACCTCAAGCCACCCAGCTTCCGTACTGGCACGCCTAGGAGCACCAAGCTGCCTTGTCTCCTCACCCTGCCTGGGGGCACCCGCTGCGCATGCGGCCTGCACATGGAGCCGGACTGGCGTGTCCCCGCTTAGGCCTGTTAATGGCCATACGCATGCCCGGGATGCATTTACAGACCTCAAACCGCCCAGCTGCCGTGCCGCACATGCCGTACTGGCACGCCGAGGAGCACCAAGCTGGTCCCCACACCCTGCCTGGGGGCACCCGCTGCGCATGCGGCCTGCACATGGAGCTGGGCTTGCGTGTCCCCGCTTAGGCCTGTTAATGGCCATACGCATGCCCGGGATGCATTAACAGACCTCAAACCGCCCAGCTGCCGTGCCGCACATGCTGTACTGGCACGCCGAGAGCACCAAGCTGCCTGGTCTCCTCACCCTGCCTGGGGGCACCCGCTGCGCATGCGGCCTGCACATGGACCTGGGCTTGCGTGTCCCCGCTTAGGCCTGTTAATGGCCCTACGCATGCCCGGGATGCATTAACAGACCTCAAGCCGCCCAGCTGCCGTGCCGACATGCGCACTGGCACGCCGAGAGCACCAAGCTGCCTGGTCTCCCTCACCCTGCCTGGGGCACCGCTGCGCATGCGCCTGCACATGGAGCCGGACTTGCGTGTCCCCGCTTAGGCCTGTTAATGGCCATACGCATGCCCGGGATGCATTAACAGACCTCAAGCCGCCCAGCTGCCGTGCCGCACATGCCGTACTGGCACGCCCAGGAGCACCAAGCTGCCTGGTCTCCTCACCCTGCCTGGGCTGCCCATGCGCCTGCACATGGAGCCGGACTGGCGTGTCCCCGCTTAGGCCTGTTAATGGCCATACGCATGCCCGGGATGCATTAACAGACCTCAAACCGCCCAGCTGCCGTGCCGCACATGCTGTACTGGCACGCCGAGGAGCACCAAGCTGCCTGGTCTCCTCACCCTGCCTGGGGCAAACCCTGCGATGCGCCTGCACATGGACCTGGGCTTGCGTGTCCCCGCTTAGGCCTGTTAATGGCCATACGCATGCCCGGGATGCATTAACAGACCTCGCAACCCCCCAGCTGCCGCCGCACATGCCGCACTGGCACGCCGAGCACCGCTGCCTGGTCTCCTCACCCTGCCTGGGGCACCGCGCATGCGCCTGCACATGGAGCCGGACTTGCGTGTCCCCGCTTAGGCCTGTTAATGGCCCTACGCATGCCCGGGATGCATTAACAGACCTCAATCGCCCAGCTGCCGTGCCGCACATGCCGTACTGGCACGCCCAGGAGCACCAAGCTGCCTGGTCTCCTAACCCTGCCTGGGGGCACCCGCTGCGCATGCACATGGAGCCGGACTTGCGTGTCCCCGCTTAGGCCTGTTAATGGCCCTACGCATGCCCGGGATGCATTAACAGACCTCAATCGCCCAGCTGCCGTGCCGCACATGCCGTACTGGCACGCCGAGGAGCACCAAGCTGCCTGGTCTCCTCACCCTGCCTGGGGGCACCCGCTGCGCATGCGGCCTGCACATGGAGCCGGACTTGCGTGTCCCCGCTTAGGCCTGTTAATGGCCATACGCATGCCCGGGATGCATTAACAGACCTCAAGCCGCCCAGCTGCCGTGCCGCACATGCCGTACTGGCACGCCAAGGAGCACCAAGCTGGTCCCCACACCCTGCCTGGGGGCACCCGCTGCGCATGCGGCCTGCACATGGAGCTGGGCTTGCGTGTCCCCGCTTAGGCCTGTTGATGGCCCTACGCACGCCCGGGATGCATTAACAGACCTCAAGCCGCCCAGCTGCCGTGCCGCACATGCCGTACTGGCACGCGGAGGAGCACCAAGCTGGTCCCCACACCTGCCTGGGGCACCGCTGCGCATGCAGCCTGCACATGGAGCCGGACTTGCGTGTCCCCGCTTAGGCCTGTTAATGGCCATACGCATGCCCGGGATGCATTAACAGACCAAGCCGCCCAGCTGCCGCCGCGCACATGCCGTACTGGCACGCCGAGGAGCACCAAGCTGGTCCCCACACCCTGCCTGGGGGCACCCGCTGCGCATGCGGCCTGCACATGGAGCTGGACTTGCGTGTCCCCGCTTAGGCCTGTTAATGGCCCTACGCATGCCCGGGATGCATTAACAGACCTCAAACCGCCCAGCTGCCGTGCCGCACATGCCGTACTGGCACGCCGAGGAGCACCAAGCTGGTCCCCACACCCTGCCTGGGGGCACCCGCTGCGCATGCAGCCTGCACATGGAGCTGGGCTTGCGTGTCCCCGCTTAGGCCTGTTAATGGCCATACGCATGCCCGGGATGCATTAACAGACCTCAAGCCGCCCAGCTGCCGTGCCGCACATGCCGTACTGGCACGCCGAGGATCACCAAGCTGCCTGGTCTCCTCACCCTGCCTGGGGCACCCGCTGCGCATGCGGCCTGCACATGGAGCCGGACTTGCGTGTCCCCGCTTAGGCCTGTTAATGGCCATACGCATGCCCGGGATGCATTAACAGACCTCAATCGCCCAGCTGCCGTGCCGCACATGCCGTACTGGCACGCCCAGGAGCACCAAGCTGCCTGGTCTCCTAACCCTGCCTGGGGGCACCCGCTGCGCATGCACATGGAGCCGGACTTGCGTGTCCCCGCTTAGGCCTGTTAATGGCCCTACGCATGCCCGGGATGCATTAACAGACCTCAATCGCCCAGCTGCCGTGCCGCACATGCCGTACTGGCACGCCGAGGAGCACCAAGCTGCCTGGTCTCCTCACCCTGCCTGGGGGCCTCGCGCGATGCGGCCTGCACATGGAGCCGGACTTGCGTGTCCCCGCTTAGGCCTGTTAATGGCCATACGCATGCCCGGGATGCATTAACAGACCTCGCCGCCCAGCTGCCGTGCCGCACATGCCGTACTGGCACGCCAAGGAGCACCAAGCTGGTCCCCACACCCTGCCTGGGGCACCCTGCGCATGCGGCCTGCACATGGAGCTGGACTTGCGTGTCCCCGCTTAGGCCTGTTGATGGCCCTACGCACGCCCGGGATGCATTAACAGACCCTGCCGCCCAGCTGCCGCCGCACATGCCGTACTGGCACGCCGGAGGAGCACCAAGCTGGTCCCCACACCCTGCCTGGGGCACCGCGCATGCAGCCTGCACATGGAGCCGGACTTGCGTGTCCCCGCTTAGGCCTGTTAATGGCCATACGCATGCCCGGGATGCATTAACAGACCTGCCGCCCAGCTGCCGTGCCGCACATGCCGTACTGGCACGCCGAGGAGCACCAAGCTGGTCCCCACACCCTGCCTGGGCAACAGCGCATGCGGCCTGCACATGGAGCTGGACTTGCGTGTCCCCGCTTAGGCCTGTTAATGGCCATACGCATGCCCGGGATGCATTAACAGACCTCAAACCGCCCAGCTGCCGTGCCGCACATGCCGTACTGGCACGCCGAGGAGCACCAAGCTGGTCCCCACACCCTGCCTGGGGGCACCCGCTGCGCATGCAGCCTGCACATGGAGCTGGGCTTGCGTGTCCCCGCTTAGGCCTGTTAATGGCCATACGCATGCCCGGGATGCATTAACAGACCTCGCCGCCCAGCTGCCGTGCCGCACATGCCGTACTGGCACGCCGAGGAGCACCGCTGCCTGGTCTCCTCACCCTGCCTGGGGCACCGCTGCGCATGCGCCTGCACATGGAGCCGGACTTGCGTGTCCCCGCTTAGGCCTGTTAATGGCCATACGCATGCCCGGGATGCATTAACAGACCTCGCCGCCCAGCTGCCGTGCCGCACATGCCGCACTGGCACGCCGAGGAGCACCAAGCTGCCTGGTCCCACACCCTGCCTGGGGCACCCGCGATGCGGCCTGCACATGGAGCTGGGCTTGCGTGTCCCCGCTTAGGCCTGTTAATGGCCATACGCATGCCCGGGATGCATTAACAGACCTCGCCGCCCAGCTGCCGTGCCGCACATGCCGTACTGGCACGCCGAGGAGCACCAAGCTGGTCCCCACACCCTGCCTGGGGCACCGCTGCGATGCGCCTGCACATGGAGCTGGACTTGCGTGTCCCCGCTTAGGCCTGTTAATGGCCCTACGCATGCCCGGGATGCATTAACAGACCTCAAACCGCCCAGCTGCCGTGCCGCACATGCCGTACTGGCACGCCGAGGAGCACCAAGCTGGTCCCCACACCCTGCCTGGGGCACCCGCTGCGCATGCAGCCTGCACATGGAGCTGGGCTTGCATGTCCCCGCTTAGGCCTGTTAATGGCCATACGCATGCCCGGGATGCATTAACAGACCCCTGCCGCCCAGCTGCCGTGCCGCACATGCCGTACTGGCACGCCGAGGAGCACCAAGCTGCCTGGTCCCCACACCCTGCCTGGGGCACCGCCGCATGCGGCCTGCACATGGAGCCGGACTTGCGTGTCCCCGCTTAGGCCTGTTAATGGCCATACGCATGCCCGGGATGCATTAACAGACCTCAAGCCGCCCAGCTGCCGTGCCGCACATGCCGTACTGGCACGCCGAGGAGCACCAAGCTGCCTGGTCCCCACACCCTGCCTGGGGCACCGCTGCGATGCGCCTGCACATGGAGCTGGGCTTGCGTGTCCCCGCTTAGGCCTGTTAATGGCCATACGCATGCCCGGGATGCATTAACAGACCTCAAACCGCCCAGCTGCCGTGCCGCACATGCCGTACTGGCACGCCGAGAGCACCAAGCTGCCTGGTCTCCTCACCCTGCCTGGGGGCACCCGCTGCGCATGCGGCCTGCACATGGACCTGGGCTTGCGTGTCCCCGCTTAGGCCTGTTAATGGCCATACGCATGCCCGGGATGCATTAACAGACCTCAAGCCGCCCAGCTGCCGTGCCGCACATGCCGCACTGGC
Organism: Chlamydomonas sp. KOR1; assembly: GCA_036984285.1. NCBI lineage: Eukaryota > Viridiplantae > Chlorophyta > Chlorophyceae > Chlamydomonadales > Chlamydomonadaceae > Chlamydomonas > Chlamydomonas sp. KOR1. The sequence continues at coordinate 29,269 of BQMZ01000599.1, read as the reverse complement.
ACGCCGAGCACCAAGCTGCCTGGTCTCCTCACCCTGCCTGGGGCACCCGCATGCATGCCTGCACATGGAGCCGGACTTGCGTGTCCCCGCTTAGGCCTGTTAATGGCCCTACGCATGCCCGGGATGCATTAACAGACCTCAATCGCCCAGCTGCCGTGCCGCACATGCCGTACTGGCACGCCCAGGAGCACCAAGCTGCCTGGTCTCCTCACCCTGCCTGGGGGCACCTGCTGCGCATGCGGCCTGCACATGGAGCCGGACTGGCGTGTCCCCGCTTAGGCCTGTTAATGGCCATACGCATGCCCGGGATGCATTAACAGACCTCAAACCGCCCAGCTGCCGCCGCACATGCCGTACTGGCACGCCGAGGAGCACAAGCTGCCTGGTCTCCTCACCCTGCCTGGGGCACCCCACGCGCATGCGCCTGCACATGGACCTGGGCTTGCGTGTCCCCGCTTAGGCCTGTTAATGGCCATACGCATGCCCGGGATGCATTAACAGACCTCGCCCCCAGCTGCCGTGCCGCACATGCCGTACTGGCACGCCGAGAGCACCAAGCTGCCTGGTCTCCTCACCCTGCCTGGGGGCACCCGCTGCGCATGCGGCCTGCACATGGAGCCGGACTTGCGTGTCCCCGCTTAGGCCTGTTAATGGCCATACGCATGCCCGGGATGCATTAACAGACCTCAATCGCCCAGCTGCCGTGCCGCACATGCCGTACTGGCACGCCCAGGAGCACCAAGCTGCCTGGTCTCCTAACCCTGCCTGGGGGCACCCGCTGCGCATGCACATGGAGCCGGACTTGCGTGTCCCCGCTTAGGCCTGTTAATGGCCCTACGCATGCCCGGGATGCATTAACAGACCTCAATCGCCCAGCTGCCGTGCCGCACATGCCGTACTGGCACGCCGAGGAGCACCAAGCTGCCTGGTCTCCTCACCCTGCCTGGGGGCACCCGCTGCGCATGCGGCCTGCACATGGAGCCGGACTTGCGTGTCCCCGCTTAGGCCTGTTAATGGCCATACGCATGCCCGGGATGCATTAACAGACCCTGCCGCCCAGCTGCCGTGCCGCACATGCCGTACTGGCACGCCAAGGAGCACCAGCCTGGTCCCCACACCTGCCTGGGGCACCGCTGCGCATGCCGGCTGCACATGGAGCTGGACTTGCGTGTCCCCGCTTAGGCCTGTTGATGGCCATACGCATGCCCGGGATGCATTAACAGACCTCGCCGCCCAGCTGCCGTGCCGCACATGCCGTACTGGCACGCGGAGGAGCACCGCTGGTCCCCACACCCTGCCTGGGGCAACCGCGCATGCAGCCTGCACATGGAGCCGGACTTGCGTGTCCCTCGCTTAGGCCTGTTAATGGCCATACGCATGCCCGGGATGCATTAACAGACCTCGCCGCCCAGCTGCCGTGCCGCACATGCCGTACTGGCACGCCGAGCACCAAGCTGGTCCCCACACCCTGCCTGGGGCACCCGCTGCGATGCGGCCTGCACATGGAGCTGGACTTGCGTGTCCCCGCTTAGGCCTGTTAATGGCCCATACGCATGCCGGGATGCATTAACAGACTCAAACCGCCCAGCTGCCGTGCCGCACATGCCGTACTGGCACGCCGAGGAGCACCGCTGCCTGGTCTCCACACCCTGCCTGGGGCAACCGCGCGCATGCGCCTGCACATGGACCTGGCTTGCGTGTCCCCGCTTAGGCCTGTTAATGGCCATACGCATGCCCGGGATGCATTAACAGACCTCAAGCCCCCCAGCTGCCGTGCCGCACATGCCGCACTGGCACGCCGAGGAGCACCAAGCCTGGTCCCCACACCTGCCTGGGGCACCCAGGCGCATGCGCCTGCACATGGAGCCGGACTTGCGTGTCCCCGCTTAGGCCTGTTAATGGCCATACGCATGCCCGGGATGCATTAACAGACCTCAATCGCCCAGCTGCCGTGCCGCACATGCCGTACTGGCACGCCCAGGAGCACCAAGCTGCCTGGTCTCCTAACCCTGCCTGGGGGCACCCGCTGCGCATGCACATGGAGCCGGACTTGCGTGTCCCCGCTTAGGCCTGTTAATGGCCCTACGCATGCCCGGGATGCATTAACAGACCTCAATCGCCCAGCTGCCGTGCCGCACATGCCGTACTGGCACGCCGAGAGCAAGCTGCCTGGTCTCCCCACCCTGCCTGGGGCACCGCGCGCATGCCTGCACATGGAGCCGGACTTGCGTGTCCCCGCTTAGGCCTGTTAATGGCCATACGCATGCCCGGGATGCATTAACAGACCTCAAGCCGCCCAGCTGCCGTGCCGCACATGCCGTACTGGCACGCCAAGGAGCACCAGCCTGGTCCCCACACCCTGCCTGGGGCACCGCTGCGATGCGCCTGCACATGGAGCTGGACTTGCGTGTCCCCGCTTAGGCCTGTTAATGGCCATACGCATGCCCGGGATGCATTAACAGACCTCGCCGCCCAGCTGCCGTGCCGCACATGCCGTACTGGCACGCCGAGGAGCACCAAGCTGGTCCCCACACCCTGCCTGGGGCACCCGCTGCGCATGCAGCCTGCACATGGAGCCGGACTTGCGTGTCCCCGCTTAGGCCTGTTAATGGCCATACGCATGCCCGGGATGCATTAACAGACCTCGCCGCCCAGCTGCCGTGCCGCACATGCCGTACTGGCACGCCGAGGAGCACCAAGCTGGTCCCCACACCCTGCCTGGGGCAAACCGCCGCGATGCGCCTGCACATGGAGCGGACTTGGTGTCCCCGCTTAGGCCTGTTAATGGCCATACGCATGCCCGGGATGCATTAACAGACCTCAACCGCCCAGCTGCCGTGCCGCACATGCCGTACTGGCACGCCGAGGAGCAAAGCTGGTCCCCACACCCTGCCTGGGGCAACCGCCGCATGCAGCCTGCACATGGAGCTGGACTTGCGTGTCCCCGCTTAGGCCTGTTAATGGCCATACGCATGCCCGGGATGCATTAACAGACCCTGCCGCCCAGCTGCCGTGCCGCACATGCCGTACTGGCACGCCGGAGCACCAAGCTGCCTGGTCCCACACCCTGCCTGGGGCACCGCTGCGCATGCGGCCTGCACATGGAGCCGGACTTGCGTGTCCCCGCTTAGGCCTGTTAATGGCCATACGCATGCCCGGGATGCATTAACAGACCTCACCGCCCAGCTGCCGTGCCGCACATGCCGTACTGGCACGCCCAGGAGCACCAAGCTGCCTGGTCTCCCAACCCTGCCTGGGGCACCGCTGCGCCTGCACATGGAGCCGGACTTGTGTCCCCGCTTAGGCCTGTTAATGGCCATACGCATGCCCGGGATGCATTAACAGACCTCAACCGCCCAGCTGCCGTGCCGCACATGCCGTACTGGCACGCCGAGGAGCACCAAGCTGCCTGGTCTCCCCACCCTGCCTGGGCACCGCTGCGATGCGCCGCACATGGAGCCGGACTTGCGTGTCCCCGCTTAGGCCTGTTAATGGCCATACGCATGCCCGATGCATTAACAGACCTGCCGCCCAGCTGCCGTGCCGACATGCCGCACTGGCACGCCAAGGAGCACCAAGCTGGTCCCCACACCCCTGCCTGGGGCACCCCTGCGCGATGCGCCTGCACATGGAGCTGGACTTGCGTGTCCCCGCTTAGGCCTGTTAATGGCCATACGCATGCCCGGGATGCATTAACAGACCCTGCCGCCCAGCCGCGCCGCGACATGCCGCACTGGCACGCCGAGGAGCACCAAGCTGGTCCTCCCACACCCTGCCTGGGGCACCCGCCGCATGCAGCCTGCACATGGAGCCGGACTTGCGTGTCCCCGCTTAGGCCTGTTAATGGCCATACGCATGCCCGGGATGCATTAACAGACCTCGCCGCCCAGCTGCCGTGCCGCACATGCCGCACTGGCACGCCGAGGAGCACCAAGCTGGTCCCCACACCCTGCCTGGGGCACCGCTGCGCATGCGCCTGCACATGGAGCCGGACTTGCGTGTCCCCGCTTAGGCCTGTTAATGGCCATACGCATGCCCGGGATGCATTAACAGACCTCAAACCGCCCAGCTGCCGTGCCGCACATGCCGTACTGGCACGCCGAGGAGCACCAAGCTGGTCCCCACACCCTGCCTGGGGCACCGCTGCGCATGCGGCCTGCACATGGAGCCGGGCTTGCGTGTCCCCGCTTAGGCCTGTTAATGGCCATACGCATGCCCGGGATGCATTAACAGACCTCGCCGCCCAGCTGCCGTGCCGACATGCCGTACTGGCACGCCGAGGAGCACCAAGCTGCCTGGTCTCCACACCCTGCCTGGGGCACCGCGATGCGCCTGCACATGGAGCCGGACTTGCGTGTCCCCGCTTAGGCCTGTTAATGGCCATACGCATGCCCGGGATGCATTAACAGACCTCGCCGCCCAGCTGCCGTGCCGCACATGCCGCACTGGCACGCCGAGGAGCACCAAGCTGCCTGGTCCCCACACCCTGCCTGGGGCAACCGCTGCGCATGCGCCTGCACATGGAGCTGGGCTTGTGTCCCCGCTTAGGCCTGTTAATGGCCATACGCATGCCCGGGATGCATTAACAGACCTCGCCGCCCAGCTGCCGTGCCGCACATGCCGCACTGGCACGCCGAGGAGCACCAAGCTGGTCCCCACACCCTGCCTGGGGCAACCGCCGCATGCGCCTGCACATGGAGCCGGACTTGCGTGTCCCCGCTTAGGCCTGTTAATGGCCATACGCATGCCCGGGATGCATTAACAGACCTCAAACCGCCCAGCTGCCGTGCCGCACATGCCGCACTGGCACGCCGAGGAGCACCTGCTGGTCCCCACACCCTGCCTGGGGCACCGCGCATGCGGCCTGCACATGGAGCCGGGCTTGCGTGTCCCCGCTTAGGCCTGTTAATGGCCATACGCATGCCCGGGATGCATTAACAGACCTCGCCCAGCTGCCGTGCCGCACATGCCGTACTGGCACGCCGAGGAGCACCAAGCTGCCTGGTCCCCACACCTGGGGCACCGCGATGCGGCCTGCACATGGAGCCGGACTTGCGTGTCCCCGCTTAGGCCTGTTAATGGCCATACGCATGCCCGGGATGCATTAACAGACCTCGCCGCCCAGCTGCCGTGCCGCACATGCCGCACTGGCACGCCGAGGAGCACCGCTGCCTGGTCCCCACACCCTGCCTGGGGCACCGCGCATGCGGCTGCACATGGAGCTGGCTTGCGTGTCCCCGCTTAGGCCTGTTAATGGCCATACGCATGCCCGGGATGCATTAACAGACCTCGCCGCCCAGCTGCCGTGCCGCACATGCCGCACTGGCACGCCGAGGAGCACCAAGCTGCCTGGTCCCCACACCCTGCCTGGGGCAAACCGCGCGATGCGCCTGCACATGGAGCCGGACTTGCGTGTCCCCGCTTAGGCCTGTTAATGGCCATACGCATGCCCGGGATGCATTAACAGACCTCGCCCCCAGCTGCCGTGCCGCACATGCCGTACTGGCACGCCGAGGAGCACGCTGCCTGGTCCCCACACCCTGCCTGGGGCACCCCGCTGCGCATGCGGCCTGCACATGGAGCCGGACTTGCGTGTCCCCGCTTAGGCCTGTTAATGGCCATACGCATGCCCGGGATGCATTAACAGACCTCGCCGCCCAGCTGCCGTGCCGCACATGCCGTACTGGCACGCCGAGGAGCACCAAGCTGCCTGGTCTCACACCCTGCCTGGGGCACCCGCGCGCATGCGCCTGCACATGGAGCCGGACTTGCGTGTCCCCGCTTAGGCCTGTTAATGGCCATACGCATGCCCGGGATGCATTAACAGACCTCGCCGCCCAGCTGCCGTGCCGCACATGCCGTACTGGCACGCCGAGGAGCACCAAGCCTGGTCCCCACACCCTGCCTGGGGCACCCGCTGCGCATGCGCCTGCACATGGAGCCGGGCTTGCGTGTCCCCGCTTAGGCCTGTTAATGGCCATACGCATGCCCGGGATGCATTAACAGACCTCAAACCGCCCAGCTGCCGTGCCGCACATGCCGTACTGGCACGCCGAGCACCAAGCTGCCTGGTCTCCACACCCTGCCTGGGGCACCGCGCATGCGCCTGCACATGGAGCTGGACTTGCGTGTCCCCGCTTAGGCCTGTTAATGGCCATACGCATGCCCGGGATGCATTAACAGACCTCGCCGCCCAGCTGCCGTGCCGCACATGCCGTACTGGCACGCCGAGGAGCACCAAGCTGCCTGGTCACACCCTGCCTGGGGCACCGCGCATAATGCGCCTGCACATGGAGCCGGACTTGCGTCCCCGCTTAGGCCTGTTAATGGCCATACGCATGCCCGGGATGCATTAACAGACCTCGCCGCCCAGCTGCCGCCGCACATGCCGTACTGGCACGCCGAGGAGCACCAAGCTGCCTGGTCCCCACACCCTGCCTGGGGCCCGCGCATGCGCCTGCACATGGAGCCGGACTTGCGGTCCCCGCTTAGGCCTGTTAATGGCCATACGCATGCCCGGGATGCATTAACAGACCTCGCCGCCCAGCTGCCGTGCCGCACATGCCGCACTGGCACGCCGAGGAGCACCAAGCTGCCTGGTCCCCACACCCTGCCTGGGGCACCGCTGCGCATGCGCGCCTGCACATGGAGCCGGACTTGCGTGTCCGCTTAGGCCTGTTAATGGCCATACGCATGCCCGGATGCATTAACAGACCTCAAGCGCCCAGCTGCCGTGCCGACATGCCGCACTGGCACGCCGAGGAGCACCAAGCTGCCTGGTCCCCACACCCTGCCTGGGGCACCGCGATGCGGCCTGCACATGGAGCTGGGCTTGCGTGTCCCCGCTTAGGCCTGTTAATGGCCATACGCATGCCCGGGATGCATTAACAGACCTCGCCGCCCAGCTGCCGTGCCGACATGCCGCACTGGCACGCCGAGGAGCACCTGCCTGGTCTCCCACCCCTGCCTGGGGGCACCCCGCTGCGCGCCTGCACATGGAGCCGGACTTGCGTGTCCCCGCTTAGGCCTGTTAATGGCCATACGCATGCCCGGGATGCATTAACAGACCTCGCCGCCCAGCTGCCGTGCCGCACATGCCGCACTGGCACGCCGAGGAGCACCAGCCTGGTCCCCACACCCTGCCTGGGGCACCCCGCGATGCGCCTGCACATGGAGCTGGACTTGCGTGTCCCCGCTTAGGCCTGTTAATGGCCATACGCATGCCCGGGATGCATTAACAGACCTCGCCGCCCAGCTGCCGTGCCGCACATGCCGTACTGGCACGCCGAGGAGCACCAAGCTGGTCCCCACACCCTGCCTGGGGCACCGCTGCGATGCGGCCTGCACATGGAGCCGGGCTTGCGTGTCCCCGCTTAGGCCTGTTAATGGCCATACGCATGCCCGAGATGCATTAACAGACCTCAAACCGCCCAGCTGCCGTGCCGACATGCCGCACTGGCACGCCAGGAGCACCAAGCTGCCTGGTCCCCACACCCTGCCTGGGGCACCGGGCGCATGCGGCCTGCACATGGACCTGGGCTTGCGTGTCCCCGCTTAGGCCTGTTAATGGCCATACGCATGCCCGGGATGCATTAACAGACCTCAAGCCGCCCAGCTGCCATGCCGCACATGCCGTACTGGCACGCCGAGGAGCACCAAGCTGGTCCCCACACCCTGCCTGGGGCACCCCGCGCATGCCTGCACATGGAGCCGGACTTGCGTGTCCCCGCTTAGGCCTGTTAATGGCCATACGCATGCCCGGGATGCATTAACAGACCTCAAGCCGCCCAGCTGCCGTGCCGCACATGCCGCACTGGCACGCCGAGGAGCACCAAGCTGGTCCCCACACCTGCCTGGGGCACCCGCGCGCATGCGCCTGCACATGGAGCCGGCTTGCGTGTCCCCGCTTAGGCCTGTTAATGGCCATACGCATGCCCGGGATGCATTAACAGACCTCGCCGCCCAGCTGCCGTGCCGCATGCCGTACTGGCACGCCGAGGAGCACCCGCTGGTCCCCACACCCTGCCTGGGGCAAACCAAGGCGCATGCGCCTGCACATGGAGCCGGACTTGCGTGTCCCCGCTTAGGCCTGTTAATGGCCATACGCATGCCCGGGATGCATTAACAGACCTCGCCGCCCAGCTGCCGTGCCGCACATGCCGCACTGGCACGCCGAGCACCAAGCTGCCTGGTCTCCACACCCTGCCTGGGGCACCCGGCGCATGCGCCTGCACATGGAGCCGGACTTGCGTGTCCCCGCTTAGGCCTGTGAATGGCCATACGCATGCCCGGGATGCATTAACAGACCTCGCCGCCCAGCTGCCGTGCCGCACATGCCGTACTGGCACGCCGAGGAGCACCAAGCTGCCTGGTCCCACACCCTGCCTGGGGCAAACCGCATGCGGCCTGCACATGGAGCCGGACTTGCGTGTCCCCGCTTAGGCCTGTTAATGGCCATACGCATGCCCGGGATGCATTAACAGACCTCCGCCGCCCAGCTGCCGTGCCGCACATGCCGTACTGGCACGCCGAGGAGCACCAGCCTGGTCCCCACACCCTGCCTGGGGCACCGCGCATGGCCTGCACATGGAGCTGGACTTGTGTCCCCGCTTAGGCCTGTTAATGGCCATACGCATGCCCGGGATGCATTAACAGACCTCAAACCGCCCAGCTGCCGTCGCGACATGCCGTACTGGCACGCCGAGGAGCACCAAGCTGGTCCCCACACCCTGCCTGGGGCAAGGCGCGCATGCGCCTGCACATGGAGCCGGACTTGCGTGTCCCCGCTTAGGCCTGTTAATGGCCATACGCATGCCCGGGATGCATTAACAGACCTCAAACCGCCCAGCTGCCGTGCCGCACATGCCGTACTGGCACGCCGAGGAGCACCCGCTGCCTGGTCCCCACACCCTGCCTGGGGCACCGCTGCGATGCGCCTGCACATGGAGCCGGACTTGCGTGTCCCCGCTTAGGCCTGTTAATGGCCATACGCATGCCCGGGATGCATTAACAGACCTCGCCGCCCAGCTGCCGTGCCGACATGCCGTACTGGCACGCCGAGGAGCACCAAGCTGGTCCCCACACCCTGCCTGGGGCAACCGCTGCGCATGCGGCCTGCACATGGAGCCGGGCTTGCGTGTCCCCGCTTAGGCCTGTTAATGGCCATACGCATGCCCGGGATGCATTAACAGACCTCAAACCGCCCAGCTGCCGTGCCGCACATGCCGTACTGGCACGCCGAGGAGCACCAAGCTGGTCCCCACACCTGCCTGGGGCACCCGCTGCGATGCGCCTGCACATGGAGCCGGCTTGCGGTCCCCGCTTAGGCCTGTTAATGGCCATGCCCGGGATGCATTAACAGACCTCGCCGCCCAGCTGCCGTGCCGCACATGCCGTACTGGCACGCCAGGAGCACCAAGCTGGTCCCCACACCCTGCCTGGGGCACCTCGCGCATGCGCCTGCACATGGAGCCGGACTTGCGTGTCCCCGCTTAGGCCTGTTAATGGCCATACGCATGCCCGGGATGCATTAACAGACCTCAAGCCGCCCAGCTGCCGTGCCGCACATGCCGTACTGGCACGCCGGAGCACCAAGCTGCCTGGTCTCCACACCCTGCCTGGGGCACCGCTGCGCATGCCTGCACATGGAGCCGGACTTGCGTGTCCCCGCTTAGGCCTGTTAATGGCCATACGCATGCCCGGGATGCATTAACAGACCTCGCCGCCCAGCTGCCGTGCGCACATGCCGTACTGGCACGCCGAGGAGCACCGCTGCCTGGTCCCCACACCCTGCCTGGGGCACCCGCGCATGCGCCTGCACATGGAGCCGGACTTGCGTGTCCCCGCTTAGGCCTGTTAATGGCCATACGCATGCCCGGGATGCATTAACAGACCTCCCGCCCAGCTGCCGTGCCGCACATGCCGCACTGGCACGCCGAGGAGCACCGCTGCCTGGTCCCCACACCCTGCCTGGGGCACCGCTGCGCATGCCCGCACATGGAGCCGGACTTGCGTGTCCCCGCTTAGGCCTGTTAATGGCCATACGCATGCCCGGGATGCATTAACAGACCTCAAGCCGCCCAGCTGCCGTACTGGCACGCCTAGGAGCACCAAGCTGGTCCCCACACCCTGCCTGGGGGCACCCGCTGCGCATGCGCCTGCACATGGAGCCGGACTTGCGTGTCCCCGCTTAGGCCTGTTAATGGCCATACGCATGCCCGGGATGCATTAACAGACCTCAAGCCGCCCAGCTGCCGTGCCGCACATGCCTAGGAGCACCAAGCTGCCTGGTCCCCACACCCTGCCTGGGGCACCGCCGCGATGCGCCTGCACATGGAGCCGGACTTGCGTGTCCCCGCTTAGGCCTGTTAATGGCCATACGCATGCCCGGGATGCATTAACAGACCTCGCCGCCCAGCTGCCGTGCCGCACATGCCGTACTGGCACGCCGAGGAGCACCTGCCTGGTCCCACACCCTGCCTGGGGCACCCGCGCATGCGCCTGCACATGGAGCCGGACTTGCGTGTCCCCGCTTAGGCCTGTTAATGGCCATACGCATGCCCGGGATGCATTAACAGACCTCGCCGCCCAGCTGCCGTGCCGCACATGCCGCACTGGCACGCCGAGGAGCAAGCTGGTCCCCACACCCTGCCTGGGGCAACCGCGCATGCGGCCTGCACATGGAGCCGGACTTGCGTGTCCCCGCTTAGGCCTGTTAATGGCCATACGCATGCCCGATGCATCAACAGACCTCGCCGCCCAGCTGCCGTGCCACACATGCCGTACTGGCACGCCAAGGAGCACCCGCTGCCTGGTCCCCACACCCTGCCTGGGGCACCCCGCGCGATGCGCCTGCACATGGAGCTGGGCTTGCGTGTCCCCGCTTAGGCCTGTTAATGGCCATACGCATGCCCGGGATGCATTAACAGACCTCGCCGCCCAGCTGCCGTGCCGCACATGCCGTACTGGCACGCCAAGGAGCACCAAGCTGGTCCCCACACCCTGCCTGGGGCACCGCTGCGCATGCGCCTGCACATGGAGCCGGACTTGCGTGTCCCCGCTTAGGCCTGTTAATGGCCATACGCATGCCCGGGATGCATTAACAGACCTCGCCGCCCAGCTGCCGTGCCGCACATGCCGCACTGGCACGCCAGGAGCACCAAGCTGGTCCCCACACCCTGCCTGGGGCACCGCCGCGCATGCGGCCTGCACATGGAGCTGGACTTGCGTGTCCCCGCTTAGGCCTGTTAATGGCCATACGCATGCCCGGGATGCATTAACAGACCTCGCCGCCCAGCTGCCGTCGCGACATGCCGTACTGGCACGCCGAGGAGCACCAAGCTGGTCCCACACCCTGCCTGGGGCACCGCGCATGCGGCCTGCACATGGAGCCGGCTTGCGTGTCCCCGCTTAGGCCTGTTAATGGCCATACGCATGCCCGGGATGCATTAACAGACCCTGCCGCCCAGCTGCCGTGCCGCACATGCCGCACTGGCACGCCGAGGAGCACCAGCTGCCTGGTCCCCACACCCTGCCTGGGGCACCGCTGCGCATGCGCCTGCACATGGAGCCGGACTTTGCGTTCCCCGCTTAGGCCTGTTAATGGCCATACGCATGCCGGGATGCATTAACAGACCTCGCCGCCCAGCTGCCGTGCCGCACATGCCGTACTGGCACGCCGAGGAGCACCAAGCTGGTCCCCACACCCTGCCTGGGGCACCGCGCATGCGCCTGCACATGGAGCTGGGCTTGCGTGTCCCCGCTTAGGCCTGTTAATGGCCATACGCATGCCCGGGATGCATTAACAGACCTCGCCGCCCAGCTGCCGTGCCGCACATGCCGTACTGGCACGCCAAGGAGCACCAAGCTGCCTGGTCTCCTCACCCCTGCCTGGGGCACCGCGCGATGCTGCCTGCACATGGAGCCGGACTTGCGTGTCCCCGCTTAGGCCTGTTAATGGCCATACGCATGCCCGGGATGCATTAACAGACCCTGCCGCCCAGCTGCCGTGCCGCACATGCCGCACTGGCACGCCGAGGAGCACCAAGCTGGTCCCCACACCCTGCCTGGGGCACCGCATGCGCGCTCGCACATGGAGCCGGACTTGCGTGTCCCCGCTTAGGCCTGTTAATGGCCATACGCATGCCCGGGATCAACAGACCTCAAGCCGCCCAGCTGCCGTGCCGCACATGCCGTACTGGCACGCCGAGGAGCACCAAGCTGCCTGGTCCCCACACCCTGCCTGGGGCACCGCCGCGCATGCGCCTGCACATGGAGCCGGGCTTGCGTGTCCCCGCTTAGGCCTGTTAATGGCCATACGCATGCCGGGATGCATTAACAGACCTCGCCGCCCAGCTGCCGTGCACATGCCGCACTGGCACGCCGAGGAGCACCAAGCTGCCTGGTCCCACACCCTGCCTGGGGCACCAAGGCGCATGCGCCTGCACATGGAGCCGGACTTGCGTGTCCCCGCTTAGGCCTGTTAATGGCCATACGCATGAGATGCATTAACAGACCTGCCGCCCAGCTGCCGTGCCGCACATGCCGCACTGGCACGCCGAGGAGCACCAAGCTGGTCCCCACACCTGCCTGGGGCACCCGCGCATGCGCCTGCACATGGAGCCGGACTTGCGTGTCCCCGCTTAGGCCTGTTAATGGCCATACGCATGCCCGGGATGCATTAACAGACCTCGCCGCCCAGCTGCCGTGCCGACATGCCGTACTGGCACGCCGAGGAGCACCAAGCTGGTCCCCACACCCCGCCTGGGGCACCGCCGCGATGCGGCCTGCACATGGAGCTAGGGCTTGCGTGTCCCCGCTTAGGCCTGTTAATGGCCATACGCATGCCCGGATGCATTAACAGACCTCGCCGCCCAGCTGCGTGCTGCACATGCCGTACTGGCACGCCGAGGAGCACCAAGCTGCCTGGTCCCCACACCCTGCCTGGGGCAACCGCTGGCGCATGCGCCTGCACATGGAGCCGGACTTCGTGTCCCCGCTTAGGCCTGTTAATGGCCATACGCATGCCCGGGATGCATTAACAGACCTCGCCGCCCAGCTGCCGTGCCGCACATGCCGCACTGGCACGCCAGGAGCACCAAGCTGGTCCCCACACCCTGCCTGGGGCACCCGCCGCATGCGCCTGCACATGGAGCCGGGCTTGCGTGTCCCCGCTTAGGCCTGTTAATGGCCATACGCATGCCCGGGATGCATTAACAGACCTCGCCGCCCAGCTGCCGTGCCGCACATGCCGCACTGGCACGCCAAGGAGCACCAAGCTGCCTGGTCCCCACACCCGCCTGGGGCAACCGCGCATGCGCCTGCACATGGAGCCGGACTTGCGTGTCCCCGCTTAGGCCTGTTAATGGCCATACGCATGCCCGGGATGCATTGACAGACCTCAAGCCGCCCAGCTGCCATGCCGCACATGCCGTACTGGCACGCCGAGAGCACCAAGCTGCCTGGCTCCACACCCCTGCCTGGGCAACCGCGCGATGCGCCTGCACATGGAGCCGGACTTGCGTGTCCCCGCTTAGGCCTGTTAATGGCCATACGCATGGCCGGGATGCATTAACAGACCTCGCCGCCCAGCTGCCGTGCCGCACATGCCGTACTGGCACGCCGAGGAGCACCAAGCTGGTCCCCACACCCTGCCTGGGGCACCCGCGCGCATGCGCCTGCACATGGAGCCGGACTTGCGTGTCCCCCCTTAGGCCTGTTAATGGCCATACGCATGCCCGGGATGCATTAACAGACCTCAAGCCGCCCAGCTGCCGTGCCGCACATGCCGTTCTGGCACGCCAAGGAGCACCAAGCTGCCTGGTCTCCACACCCTGCCTGGGGCACCCGCGCATGCGCCTGCACATGGAGCTGGGCTTATGTGTCCCCGCTTAGGCCTGTTAATGGCCATACGCATGCCTGGGATGCATTAACAGACCTCAAGCCGCCCAGCTGCCGTGCCGCACATGCCGTACTGGCACGCCGAGGAGCACCAAGCTGGTCCCCACACCCTGCCTGGGGCACCCGCCGCATGCGCCTGCACATGGAGCTGGACTTGCGTGTCCCCGCTTAGGCCTGTTAATGGCCATACGCATGGCCGAGATGCATTAACAGACCTGCCGCCCAGCTGCCGTGCCGCACATGCCGTACTGGCACGCCGAGGAGCACCAAGCTGGTCCCCACACCCCTGCCTGGGGCACCGCTGCGATGCGCCTGCACATGGAGCTGGACTTGCGTGCCCGCTTAGGCCTGTTAATGGCCATACGCATGCCCGGGATGCATTAACAGACCTCGCCGCCCAGCTGCCGTGCCGCACATGCCGTACTGGCACGCCGAGGAGCACCAAGCTGGTCCCCACACCCTGCCTGGGGCACCGCAGGCGCGCGCCTGCACATGGAGCCGGCTTGCGTCCCCGCTTAGGCCTAATGGCCATACGCATGCCCGGGATGCATTAACAGACCTCGCCGCCCAGCTGCCGTGCGCACATGCCGTACTGGCACGCCGAGGAGCACCAAGCTGGTCCCCACACCCCTGCCTGGGGCACCGCAAGGCGCATGCGGCCTGCACATGGAGCCGGACTTGCGTGTCCCCGCTTAGGCCTGTTAATGGCCATACGCATGCCCGGGATGCATTAACAGACCTCGCCGCCCAGCTGCCGTGCCGCACATGCCGTACTGGCACGCCGAGGGCACCGCAAGCTGCCTGGTCTCACCCCTGCCTGGGCACCGCTGCGCGATGCCTGCACATGGAGCCGGACTTGCGTGTCCCCGCTTAGGCCTGTTAATGGCCATACGCATGCCCGGGATGCATTAACAGACCTCGCCGCCCAGCTGCCGTGCCGCACATGCCGTACTGGCACGCCGAGGAGCACCAAGCTGGTCCCCACACCCTGCCTGGGGCACCCGCGCGATGCGCCTGCACATGGAGCCGGACTTGCGTGTCCCCGCTTAGGCCTGTTAATGGCCATACGCATGCCCGGGATGCATTAACAGACCTCGCCGCCCAGCTGCCATGCCGCACATGCCGCACTGGCACGCCGAGCACCAAGCTGCCTGGTCTCCCTCACCCTGCCTGGGGCACCGCAAGCGCATGCGGCCTGCACATGGAGCCGGACTTGCGTGTCCCCGCTTAGGCCTGTTAATGGCCATACGCATGGCCGAGATGCATTAACAGACCTCGCCGCCCAGCTGCCGTGCCGCACATGCCGTACTGGCACGCCGAGGAGCACCAAGCTGGTCCCCACACCCTGCCTGGGGCAACCGCTGCGCATGCGCCTGCACATGGAGCCGGACTTGCGTGTCCCCCTTAGGCCTGTTAATGGCCATACGCATGCCCGGGATGCATTAACAGACCTCGCCGCCCAGCTGCCGTGCCGCACATGCCGTTCTGGCACGCCAAGGAGCACCAAGCTGCCTGGTCCCCACACCCTGCCTGGGGCAACCGCGCGATGCGGCCTGCACATGGAGCCGGCTTGCGTGTCCCCGCTTAGGCCTGTTAATGGCCATACGCATGCCTGATGCATTAACAGACCTCGCCGCCCAGCTGCCGTGCCGACATGCCGTACTGGCACGCCAAGGAGCACCAAGCTGCCTGGTCCCCACACCCTGCCTGGGGCACCCCCATGATGCCTGCACATGGAGCCGGACTTGCGTGTCCCCGCTTAGGCCTGTTAATGGCCATACGCATGGCCGGGATGCATTAACAGACCTCGCCGCCCAGCTGCCGTGCCGCGACATGCCGCACTGGCACGCCGAGGAGCACCGCTGGTCCCCACACCCTGCCTGGGGCACCGCTGCGCATGCGGCCTGCACATGGAGCTGGGCTTGCGTGTCCCCGCTTAGGCCTGTTAATGGCCATACGCATGCCCGGGATGCATTAACAGACCTCGCCGCCCAGCTGCCGTGCCGCACATGCCGCACTGGCACGCCGAGGAGCACCAAGCTGGTCCCCACACCCTGCCTGGGGCACCCGCGCATGCGCCTGCACATGGAGCCGGACTTGCGTGTCCCCGCTTAGGCCTGTTAATGGCCATACGCATGCCCGGGATGCATTAACAGACCTCGCCGCCCAGCTGCCGTGCCGCACATGCCGTACTGGCACGCCGAGCACCCGCTGCCTGGTCCCCACACCCTGCCTGGGGCACCGCTGCGCATGCGGCCTGCACATGGAGCCGGACTCGCTTGCGTGTCCCCGCTTAGGCCTGTTAATGGCCATACGCATGGCCGGGATGCATTAACAGACCCAAGCCGCCCAGCTGCCGTGGCGACATGCCGTACTGGCACGCCGAGGAGCACCAAGCTGGTCCCCACACCCTGCCTGGGGCACCCCGCGCATGCCTGCACATGGAGCCGGACTTGCGTGTCCCCGCTTAGGCCTGTTAATGGCCATACGCATGCCCGGGATGCATTAACAGACCTCGCCGCCCAGCTGCCGTGCACATGCCGTCTGGCACGCCAAGGAGCACCAAGCTGCCTGGTCCCCACACCCTGCCTGGGGCACCGCGATGCGCTGCACATGGAGCCGGACTTGCGTGTCCCCGCTTAGGCCTGTTAATGGCCATACGCATGCCCGGGATGCATTAACAGACCTCGCCGCCCAGCTGCCGTGCCGCACATGCCGTACTGGCACGCCGAGGAGCACCCGCTGGTCCCCACACTGCCTGGGGCACCCCCGCGCATGCGCCTGCACATGGAGCCGGACTTGCGGTCCCCGCTTAGGCCTGTTAATGGCCATACGCATGGCCGAGATGCATTAACAGACCTCAAGCCGCCCAGCTGCCGTGCCGCACATGCCGTACTGGCACGCCGGAGCAAGCTGGTCCCCACACCCTGCCTGGGGCAACCGCTGCGCATGCGGCCTGCACATGGAGCCGGACTTGCGTGCGCTTAGGCCTGTTAATGGCCATACGCATGCCCGGGATGCATTAACAGACCTCGCCGCCCAGCTGCCGTGCCGCACATGCCGTACTGGCACGCCGAGGAGCACCAAGCTGGTCCCCACACCCTGCCTGGGGCAACCGCGCGATGCGCCTGCACATGGAGCCGGACTTGCGTGTCCCCGCTTAGGCCTGTTAATGGCCATACGCATGCCCGGGATGCATTAACAGACCCTGCCGCCCAGCTGCCGTGCCGCACATGCCGTACTGGCACGCCGAGGAGCACTCGCTGGTCCCCACACCGCCTGGGGCACCGGCGCATGCGCCTGCACATGGAGCCGGACTTGCGTGTCCCCGCTTAGGCCTGTTAATGGCCATACGCATGCCCGGGATGCATTAACAGACCTCGCCGCCCAGCTGCCGTGCCGCACATGCCGCACTGGCACGCCGAGGAGCACCAAGCTGCCTGGTCTCCCCACCCTGCCTGGGCAACCGCGCATGCCTGCACATGGAGCCGGACTTGCGTGTCCCCGCTTAGGCCTGTTAATGGCCATACGCATGCCCGGATGCATTAACAGACCTCGCCGCCCAGCTGCCGTGCCGCACATGCCGCACTGGCACGCCGAGGAGCACCAAGCTGGTCCCCACACCCTGCCTGGGGCACCAAGGCGCATGCGCCTGCACATGGAGCCGGACTTGCGTGTCCCCGCTTAGGCCTGTTAATGGCCATACGCATGCCCGGGATGCATTAACAGACCTCGCCGCCCAGCTGCCGTGCCGCGACATGCCGTACTGGCACGCCGAGCAGCGCTGCTGGTCCCCACCCCTGCCTGGGGCACCGCGCATGCGGCCTGCACATGGAGCCGGACTTGCGTGTCCCCGCTTAGGCCTGTTAATGGCCATACGCATGGCCGGGATGCATTAACAGACCTCGCCGCCCAGCTGCCGTGCCGCACATGCCGTACTGGCACGCCGAGGAGCACCAAGCTGGTCCCCACACCCCTGCCTGGGGCACCGCCAAGCATGCGGCCTGCACATGGAGCTGGACTTGCGTGTCCCCCCTTAGGCCTCTTAATGGCCATACGCATGCCCGGGATGCATCAACAGACCTCAAGCCGCCCAGCTGCCGTGCCGCACATGCCGTCTGGCACGCCAAGGAGCACCAAGCTGGTCCCCACACCCCTGCCTGGGGCACCGCTGCGATGCGCTGCACATGGAGCCGGACTTGCGTGTCCCCGCTTAGGCCTGTTAATGGCCATACGCATGCCTGGGATGCATTAACAGACCCTGCCGCCCAGCTGCCGTGCCGCACATGCCGTACTGGCACGCCAAGGAGCACCGCTGCCTGGTCCCCACACCCTGCCTGGGGCACCGCTGCGATGCCCTGCACATGGAGCCGGACTTGCGTGTCCCCGCTTAGGCCTGTTAATGGCCATACGCATGCCCGGGATGCATTAACAGACCTCGCCGCCCAGCTGCCGTGCGCGCACATGCCGTACTGGCACGCCGAGGAGCACCAAGCTGGTCCCCACACCCTGCCTGGGGCACCGCTGCGCATGCCTGCACATGGAGCCGGGCTTGCGTGTCCGCTTAGGCCTGTTAATGGCCATACGCATGCCCGGGATGCATTAACAGACCTCGCCGCCCAGCTGCCGTGCCGCACATGCCGTACTGGCACGCCGAGGAGCACCAAGCTGGTCCCCACACCCTGCCTGGGGCAACCGCTGCGCATGCGGCCTGCACATGGAGCCGGACTTGCGTGTCCCCGCTTAGGCCTGTTAATGGCCATACGCATGCCCGGGATGCATTAACAGACCTCAAGCCGCCCAGCTGCCGTGCCGCACATGCCGTACTGGCACGCCGAGGAGCACCAAGCTGCCTGGTCCCCACACCCTGCCTGGGGCAACCAAGGCGATGCGCCTGCACATGGAGCCGGACTTGCGTGTCCCCGCTTAGGCCTGTTAATGGCCATACGCATGCCCGGGATGCATTAACAGACCTCGCCGCCCAGCTGCCGTGCCGCACATGCCGCACTGGCACGCCGAGCACCAGCTGCCTGGTCCCCACACCCTGCCTGGGGCACCGCTGCGCGATGCGCCTGCACATGGAGCCGGACTTGCGTGTCCCCGCTTAGGCCTGTTAATGGCCATACGCATGCCCGGGATGCATTAACAGACCTCAAGCGCCCAGCTGCCGTGCCGCACATGCCGTACTGGCACGCCGAGGAGCACCAAGCTGGTCCCCACACCCTGCCTGGGGCACCGCTGCATGCCCTGCACATGGAGCCGGACTTGCGTGTCCCCGCTTAGGCCTGTTAATGGCCATACGCATGCCCGGGATGCATTAACAGACCCTGCCGCCCAGCTGCCGTGCCGCACATGCCGCACTGGCACGCCGAGCACAGCTGCCTGGTCCCCACACCCTGCCTGGGGCACCCCTGCGCATGCGCCTGCACATGGAGCCGGACTTGTGTCCCCGCTTAGGCCTGTTAATGGCCATACGCATGCCCGGGATGCATTAACAGACCTCTCGCCGCCCAGCTGCCGTGCCGCATGCCGTACTGGCACGCCGAGGAGCACCAAGCTGCCTGGTCCCCACACCCTGCCTGGGGCACCGCAAGCGCGCGCCTGCACATGGAGCCGGACTTGCGTGTCCCCGCTTAGGCCTGTTAATGGCCATACGCATGCCCGGGATGCATTAACAGACCTCAACCGCCCAGCTGCCGTGCCGACATGCCGCACTGGCACGCCAGGAGCACCAAGCTGCCTGGTCTCCACACCCTGCCTGGGGCACCCGCTGCGCATGCGCCTGCACATGGAGCCGGACTTGCGTGTCCCCGCTTAGGCCTGTTAATGGCCATACGCATGCCCGGGATGCATTAACAGACCTCAAGCCGCACATGCCGTACTGGCACGCCTAGGAGCACCAAGCTGCCTGGTCCCCACACCCTGCCTGGGGCACCGCTGCGCATGCGCCTGCACATGGAGCCGGACTTGCGTGTCCCCGCTTAGGCCTGTTAATGGCCATACGCATGCCCGGGATGCATTAACAGACCCTGCCGCCCAGCTGCCGTGCCGCACATGCCGTACTGGCACGCCGAGGAGCACCAAGCTGGTCCCCACACCCTGCCTAAAACCGCCATGCGATGCGCCTGCACATGGACGGAGCTGCGTCCCCGCTTAGCCTGTTAATGGCCGCATGCCGCGGGATGCATTAACAGACCTCGCGCCCAGCTGCCGTGCCGCACATGCCGTACTGGCACGCCGAGGAGCACCAAGCTGGTCCCACACCCTGCCTAACCGCGATGCGGCCTGCACATGGAGCCGGACTTGCGTGTCCCCGCTTAGGCCTGTTAATGGCCATACGCATGCCCGGGATGCATTAACAGACCTTGCCGCCCAGCTGCCGTGCCGCACATGCCGTACTGGCACGCCGAGGAGCACCAAGCTGGTCCCCACACCCTGCCTGGGGCACCGGCGCATGCGCCTGCACATGGAGCCGGACTTGCGTGTCCCCGCTTAGGCCTGTTAATGGCCATACGCATGCCCGGGATGCATTAACAGACCTCGCCGCCCAGCTGCCGTGCCGCACATGCCGTACTGGCACGCCGAGGAGCACCAAGCTGCTGGTCCCCACACCCTGCCTGGGGCACCCCTGCGCATGCGCCTGCACATGGAGCCGGACTTGCGTGTCCCCGCTTAGGCCTCGTTAATGGCCATACGCATGCCCGGGATGCATTAACAGACCTCAAGCCGCCCAGCTGCCGTGCCGCACATGCCGTAATGGCACGCCAAGGAGCACCAAGCTGGTCCCCACACCCCGCTGGGGCACCGCTGCGCGATGCGGCCTGCACATGGAGCCGGACTTGCGTGTCCCGCTTAGGCCTGTTAATGGCCATACGCATGCCTGGGATGCATTAACAGACCAACCGCCCAGCTGCCGTGCCGCACATGCCGTACTGGCACGCCGGAGCACCAAGCTGGTCCCCACACCCTGCCTGGGGCAACCGCTATGCGCCTGCACATGGAGCCGGACTTGCGTGTCCCCGCTTAGGCCTGTTAATGGCCATACGCATGCCCGGATGCATTAACAGACCTCGCCGCCCAGCTGCCGCGCACATGCCGTACTGGCACGCCGAGGAGCACTGCTGGTCCCCACACCCTGCCTGGGGCACCGCTGCGCGCATGCGCCTGCACATGGAGCCGGACTTGCGTGTCCCCGCTTAGGCCTGTTAATGGCCATACGCATGCCCGGGATGCATTAACAGACCTCGCCGCCCAGCTGCCGTGCCGCACATGCCGTACTGGCACGCCGAGGAGCACCAAGCTGGTCCCCACACCCTGCCTGGGGCAACCGCCGCGCATGCGCCTGCACATGGAGCTGGGCTTGCGTGTCCCCGCTTAGGCCTGTTAATGGCCATACGCATGCCCGGGATGCATTAACAGACCTCAAGCCGCCCAGCTGCCGTGCCGCACATGCCGTACTGGCACGCCGAGGAGCAAAGCTGGTCCCCACACCCTGCCTGGGGCAACCTCGCATGCATGCCTGCACATGGAGCCGGACTTGCGTGTCCCCGCTTAGGCCTGTTAATGGCCATACGCATGCCGGGATGCATTAACAGACCTCGCGCCCAGCTGCCGTGCCGCACATGCCGCACTGGCACGCCGAGGAGCACCAAGCTGCCTGGTCCCCACACCCTGCCTGGGGCAACCCGCAAGCGCATGCGGCCTGCACATGGAGCCGGACTTGCGTGTCCCCGCTTAGGCCTGTTAATGGCCATACGCATGCCCGGGATGCATTAACAGACCTCGCCGCCCAGCTGCCGTGCCGCACATGCCGCATGGCACGCCGAGGAGCACCAAGCTGGTCCCCACACCCTGCCTGGGGCACCCGCTGCGCATGCGGCCTGCACATGGAGCCTAGGCGTGCCCGCTTAGGCCTGTTAATGGCCATACGCATGCCCGGGATGCATTAACAGACCTCGCCGCCCAGCTGCCGTGCCGCACATGCCGCACTGGCACGCCGAGGAGCACCAAGCTGGTCCCCACACCCTGCCTGGGGCACCCGCTGCGCATGCGGCCTGCACATGGAGCCGGACTTGCGTGTCCCCCCTTAGGCCTCTTAATGGCCATACGCATGCCCGGGATGCATTAACAGACCTCGCCGCCCAGCTGCCGTGCACATGCCGTACTGGCACGCCGAGGAGCACCAAGCTGGTCCCCACACCCTGCCTGGGGCAACCGCTGCGCATGCGCTGCACATGGAGCCGGACTTGCGTGTCCCCGCTTAGGCCTGTTAATGGCCATACGCATGCCCGGGATGCATTAACAGACCTCGCCGCCCAGCTGCCGTGCCGCACATGCCGTACTGGCACGCCGAGGAGCACCAAGCTGCCTGGTCCCCACACCCTGCCTGGGGCAACCTGCGCATGCGCCTGCACATGGAGCCGGACTTGCGTGTCCCCGCTTAGGCCTGTTAATGGCCATACGCATGCCCGGGATGCATTAACAGACCTCAAGCCGCCCAGCTGCCGTGCCGCACATGCCGCCTGGCACGCCAAGGAGCACCAAGCTGGTCCCCACACCCTGCCTGGGGCACCGCCTGCGCATGCGCCTGCACATGGAGCCGGACTTGCGTGTCCCCGCCTTAGGTTAATGGCCATACGCATGCCCGGGATGCATTAACAGACCTCGCCGCCCAGCTGCCGCCGCACATGCCGTACTGGCACGCCAAGGAGCACCGCTGCCTGGTCCCCACACCCTGCCTGGGGCACCGCGCATGCCTGCACATGGAGCCGGACTTGCGTGTCCCCGCTTAGGCCTGTTAATGGCCATACGCATGCCCGGGATGCATTAACAGACCTCCTGCCGCCCAGCTGCCGTGCCGCACATGCCGTACTGGCACGCCGAGGAGCACCGCTGGTCCCCACACCTGCCTGGGGCAACGCTGCGCATGCGCGCCTGCACATGGAGCCGGACTTGCGTGTCCCCGCTTAGGCCTGTTAATGGCCATACGCATGCCCGGGATGCATTAACAGACCTCGCCCAGCTGCCGTGCCGCACATGCCGTACTGGCACGCCGAGGAGCACCTGCTGGTCCCCACACCCTGCCTGGGGCACCCCGCGCATGCGGCCTGCACATGGAGCCGGACTTGCGTGTCCCCCTTAGGCCTGTTAATGGCCATACGCATGCCCGGGATGCATTAACAGACCTCAAGCCGCCCAGCTGCCGTGCCGCACATGCCGTACTGGCACGCCGAGGAGCACCCGCTGGTCCCCACACCCTGCCTGGGGCACCCAAGGCGCATGCGCCTGCACATGGAGCCGGACTTGCGTGTCCCCGCTTAGGCCTGTTAATGGCCATACGCATGCCCGGGATGCATTAACAGACCTCGCCGCCCAGCTGCCGTGCCGCACATGCCGTACTGGCACGCCGAGGAGCACCGCTGCCTGGTCCCCACCCTGCCTGGGGCACCGCTGCGCGATGCGCTGCACATGGAGCCGGACTTGCGTGTCCCCGCTTAGGCCTGTTAATGGCCATACGCATGCCCGGGATGCATTAACAGACCTGCCGCCCAGCTGCCGTGCCGCACATGCCGTACTGGCACGCCGAGGAGCACCAAGCTGGTCCCCACACCCTGCCTGGGGCAAATCGCATGCGGCCTGCACATGGAGCTGGACTTGCGTGTCCCCGCTTAGGCCTGTTAATGGCCATACGCATGCCCGGGATGCATTAACAGACCAAGCCGCCCAGCTGCCGTGCCGCACATGCCGTACTGGCACGCCAAGGAGCACCAAGCTGCCTGGTCCCCACACCCTGCCTGGGGCAACCCAAGCATGCGCCTGCACATGGAGCCGGACTTGCGTGTCCCCGCTTAGGCCTGTTAATGGCCATACGCATGCCCGGGATGCATTAACAGACCCCGCCGCCCAGCTGCCGTGCCGCACATGCCGTACTGGCACGCCGAGGAGCACCTGCTGGTCCCCACACCCGCCTGGGGCACCGCCATGCGATGCGGCTGCACATGGAGCCGGCTTGCGTGTTCCGCTTAGGCCTGTTAATGGCCATACGCATGCCCGGGATGCATTAACAGACCTCGCCGCCCAGCTGCCGTGCCGCACATGCCGTACTGGCACGCCGAGGAGCACCAAGCTGGTCCCCACACCTGCCTGGGGCACCGCATGCATGCCTGCACATGGAGCCGGCTTGCGTGTCCCCGCTTAGGCCTGTTAATGGCCATACGCATGCCCGGGATGCATTAACAGACCTCGCCGCCCAGCTGCCGTGCCGCACATGCCGTACTGGCACGCCGAGGAGCACCAAGCTGGTCCCCACACCCTGCCTGGGGCACCGCTGCGATGCGCCTGCACATGGAGCCGGACTTGGTGTCCCCGCTTAGGCCTGTTAATGGCCATACGCATGCCCGGGATGCATTAACAGACCTCGCCGCCCAGCTGCCGTGCCGCACATGCCGTACTGGCACGCCGAGAGCACGCTGCCTGGTCCCCACACCCTGCCTGGGGCACCGCCATGCGCCTGCACATGGAGCCGGACTTGCGTGTCCCCGCTTAGGCCTGTTAATGGCCATACGCATGCCCGATGCATTAACAGACCCTCGCCGCCCAGCTGCCGTGCCGCACATGCCGTACTGGCACGCCGAGGAGCACCAAGCTGGTCCCCACACCCCTGCCTGGGGCACCGCTGCGCATGCGGCCTGCACATGGAGCCGGACTTGCGTGTCCCCCTTAGGCTGTTAATGGCCATACGCATGCCCGGGATGCATTAACAGACCTTGCCGCCCAGCTGCCGTGCCGCACATGCCGTACTGGCACGCCGAGGAGCACAAGCTGCCTGGTCTCCCCACACCTCCTGCCTAAATCAGCGATGCGGCTGCACATGGAGCCGGACTTGCGTGTCCCCGCTTAGGCCTGTTAATGGCCATACGCATGCCCGGGATGCATTAACAGACCTCGCCGCCCAGCTGCCGTGCCGCACATGCCGTACTGGCACGCCGAGGAGCACCAAGCTGCCTGGTCCCCACACCTGCCTGGGGCACCCGCTGCGCATGCGGCCTGCACATGGAGCCGGACTTGCGTGTCCCCGCTTAGGCCTGTTAATGGCCATACGCATGCCCGGGATGCATTAACAGACCCTGCCGCCCAGCTGCCGTGCCGCACATGCCGTACTGGCACGCCGAGGAGCACCAAGCTGCCTGGTCTCCACACCCTGCCTGGGGCACCGCCGCGCATGCGCCTGCACATGGAGCCGGACTTGCGGTCCCCGCTTAGGCCTGTTAATGGCCATACGCATGCCCGGGATGCATTAACAGACCTGCCGCCCAGCTGCCGTACTGGCACGCCTAGGAGCACGCTGCCTGGTCCCCACACCCTGCCTGGGGCACCACATGCATGCGCCTGCACATGGAGCCGGACTGGCGTGTCCCCGCTTAGGCCTGTTAATGGCCATACGCATGCCCGGATGCATTAACAGACCTCAAGCCGCCCAGCTGCCGTGCCGCATGCCGTACTGGCACGCCGAGGAGCACCGCTGCCTGGTCCCCACACCCTGCCTGGGGCACCCGCTGCGCATGCGCCTGCACATGGAGCCGGACTTGCGTGTCCCCGCTTAGGCCCTGCATGGCCATACGCATGCCCGGGATGCATTAACAGACCTCGCCGCCCAGCTGCCGTGCCGCACATGCCGTACTGGCACGCCGAGGAGCACCAAGCTGGTCCCCACACCCTGCCTGGGGCAACCGCTGGCGCATGCGCCTGCACATGGAGCCTCTTGCGTGTGCCCGCTTAGGCCTGTTAATGGCCATACGCATGCCCGGGATGCATTAACAGACCTCGCCGCCCAGCTGCCGTGCCGCACATGCCGTACTGGCACGCCGAGGAGCACCGCTGGTCCCCACACCCTGCCTGGGGCACCGCCAAGCATGCCTGCACATGGAGCCGGACTTGCGTGTCCCCGCTTAGGCCTCTAATGGCCATACGCATGCCCGGGATGCATTAACAGACCTCGCCGCCCAGCTGCCGTGCCGCACATGCCGTACTGGCACGCCGAGCACCAAGCTGCCTGGTCCCCACACCTGCCTGGGGCACCGCGCATGCGGCCTGCACATGGAGCCGGACTTGCGTGTCCCCGCTTAGGCCTTAATGGCCATACGCATGCCCGGGATGCATTAACAGACCTCGCCGCCCAGCTGCCGTGCCGCACATGCCGTACTGGCACGCCGAGGAGCACCAAGCTGCCTGGTCCCCACACCCTGCCTGGGGCAACCGCTACATGCGCCTGCACATGGAGCCGGACTTGCGTTCCCCGCTTAGGCCTGTTAATGGCCATACGCATGCCCGGGATGCATTAACAGACCTCAAGCCGCCCAGCTGCCGTGCCGCACATGCCGTACTGGCACGCCAAGGAGCACCAAGCTGCCTGGTCCCCACACCCTGCCTGGGGCACCCGCTGCGCATGCGGCCTGCACATGGAGCCGGACTTGCGTCCCCGCTTAGGCCTGTTAATGGCCATACGCATGCCCGGGATGCATTAACAGACCTCGCCGCCCAGCTGCCGCCGCGACATGCCGTACTGGCACGCCGAGGAGCACCTGCCTGGTCCCCACACCCTGCCTGGGGCACCGCTGGCATGCGGCCTGCACATGGAGCCGGACTTGCGTGTCCCCGCTTAGGCCTGTTAATGGCCATACGCATGCCCGGGATGCATTAACAGACCTCGCCGCCCAGCTGCCGTGCCGCACATGCCGTACTGGCACGCCGAGGAGCACCAAGCTGGTCCCCACACCCTGCCTGGGGCACCCAAGCATGCGGCCTGCACATGGAGCCGGACTTGCGTGTCCGCTTAGGCCTGTTAATGGCCATACGCATGCCCGGGATGCATTAACAGACCTCGCCGCCCAGCTGCCGTGCCGCACATGCCGTACTGGCACGCCGAGGAGCACCAAGCTGGTCCCCACACCCTGCCTGGGGCGCTCCGCATGCATGCCTGCACATGGAGCCGGACTTGCGTGTCCCCGCTTAGGCCTGTTAATGGCCATACGCATGCCCGGGATGCATTAACAGACCTCGCCGCCCAGCTGCCGTGCCGCACATGCCGTACTGGCACGCCGAGCAC
This sequence comes from Chlamydomonas sp. KOR1, assembly GCA_036984285.1. Taxonomy (NCBI): domain Eukaryota; kingdom Viridiplantae; phylum Chlorophyta; class Chlorophyceae; order Chlamydomonadales; family Chlamydomonadaceae; genus Chlamydomonas; species Chlamydomonas sp. KOR1. Next base: position 2,265 of record BQMZ01000599.1, on the reverse strand, counting down.
CAGCTGCCTGGTCCCCACACCCTGCCTGGGGCACCCCTGGCGCATGCGGCCTGCACATGGAGCCGGACTTGCGTGTCCCCGCTTAGGCCTGTTAATGGCCATACGCATGCCCGGGATGCATTAACAGACCTCGCCGCCCAGCTGCCGTGCCGCACATGCCGTACTGGCACGCCGAGGAGCACCAAGCCTGGTCCCCACACCCTGCCTGGGGCAAACCAAGGCGCGCGCCTGCACATGGAGCCGGACTTGCGTGTCCCCGCTTAGGCCTGTTAATGGCCATACGCATGCCCGGGATGCATTAACAGACCTCAAGCCGCCCAGCTGCCGTGCCGCACATGCCGTACTGGCACGCCGAGAGCACCAGCTGCCTGGTCCACACCCTGCCTGGGGCACCGCGCATGCGGCCTGCACATGGAGCCGGACTTGCGTGTCCCCGCTTAGGCCTGTTAATGGCCATACGCATGCCCGGGATGCATTAACAGACCTCGCCGCCCAGCTGCCGTGCCGCACATGCCGTACTGGCACGCCGAGGAGCACCAAGCTGGTCCCCACACCCTGCCTGGGGCACTGGCGCGCCTGCACATGGAGCCGGACTTGCGTGTCCCCGCTTAGGCCTGTTAATGGCCATACGCATGCCCGGATGCATTAACAGACCTCGCCGCCCAGCTGCCGTGCCGCACATGCCGTACTGGCACGCCGCAGGAGCACCCGCTGCCTGGTCCCCACACCTGCCTGGGGCACACCGCCGCGCATGCGGCCTGCACATGGAGCCGGACTTGCGTGTCCCCGCTTAGGCCTGTTAATGGCCATACGCATGCCCGGATGCATTAACAGACCAAGCCGCCCAGCTGCCGTACTGGCACGCCTAGGAGCACCAAGCTGCCTGGTCCCCACACCTGCCTGGGGCACCGCGCGATGCGGCCTGCACATGGAGCCGGACTTGGCGTGTTCGCTTAGGCCTGTTAATGGCCATACGCATGCCCGGGATGCATTAACAGACCAAGCCGCCCAGCTGCCGTGCCGCACATGCCGTACTGGCACGCCGAGGAGCACCAAGCTGGTCCCCACACCCTGCCTGGGGCAACCCCGCGATGCGCCTGCACATGGAGCCGGACTTGCGTGTCCCCGCTTAGGCCTGTTAATGGCCATACGCATGCCCGGATGCATTAACAGACCTCAAGCCGCCCAGCTGCCGTGCCGCATGCCGTACTGGCACGCCGAGGAGCACCAAGCTGGTCCCCACACCCTGCCTGGGGCACCCCAGCGCATGCGCCTGCACATGGAGCCGGACTTGCGTGTTCCGCTTAGGCCTGTTAATGGCCATACGCATGCCCGGGATGCATTAACAGACCTCAAGCCGCCCAGCTGCCGTGCCGCACATGCCGTACTGGCACGCCGAGGAGCACCAAGCTGGTCCCCACACCCTGCCTGGGGCACCGCTGGCGCATGCGCCTGCACATGGAGCGACTGGCGTGTCCCCGCTTAGGCCTGTTAATGGCCATACGCATGCCCGGGATGCATTAACAGACCTCGCCGCCCAGCTGCCGTGCCGCACATGCCGTACTGGCACGCCGAGGAGCACAAGCTGCCTGGTCCCCACACCTGCCTGGGCACCCCCGCGATGCGCCTGCACATGGAGCCGGACTGTGCGGTCCCCGCTTAGGCCTGTTAATGGCCATACGCATGCCCGGGATGCATTAACAGACCCTGCCGCCCAGCTGCCGTGCCGCACATGCCGTACTGGCACGCCGAGGAGCACCCGCCTGGTCCCCACACCTGCCTGGGGCAACCGCTGGCGCATGCGGCCTGCACATGGAGCCGGACTTGCGTGTCCCCGCTTAGGCCTGTTAATGGCCATACGCATGCCCGGGATGCATTAACAGACCTCGCCGCCCAGCTGCCGTGCCGCATGCCGTGACTGGCACGCCGAGGAGCACCAAGCTGCCTGGTCCCCACACCTCGCCTGGGGCACCCCGCTGCATGCCTGCACATGGAGCGGGACTGGCGGTTCCTCGCTTAGGCCTGTTAATGGCCATACGCATGCCCGGATGCATTAACAGACCTCAAGCTGCCCAGCTGCCGTGGCGCACATGCCGTACTGGCACGCCGAGGAGCACCTGCTGCCTGGTCCCCACACCCTGCCTGGGGCACCCGCTGCGCATGCGGCCTGCACATGGAGCCGGACTTGCGTGTCCCCGCTTAGGCCTGTTAATGGCCATACGCATGCCCGGGATGCATTAACAGACCCTGCCGCCCAGCTGCCGT
>BQMZ01000598.1:0-12443 GCA_036984285.1 Chlamydomonas sp. KOR1 | reverse complement strand
AATGGCTGTTAGCGTAATACCTCAGGCTACTTTCGAGTTCCGTATGCAAGGCCTTGGCGTGATCAGTGCACCAGGCGTGAGCTGCGTGGCATGCAACAAGAGTGCAATTGCGTCCCTGGTCGCTTCCCATGCTGCGTGTATGCACACATGCGGCGAGGGCCCATTAGCTGGGCAATACCAATACCTTCACCCAGGTGTCTTGATTTGGGGAGATTCCATGCACAACGTTGCTGGGACGCGGATGGCGCTGCGGCACGGGCATAGGCCGTGAGGGTGCGGCACCTGGGCAGCTTGGTACCCCTGGCTGGTTGCGTCCACCATGCGTGGGGCCTAGCACATCAGCGGTTAGGTGTGAACATGTCCCTGGTCGCAGGGTATTACTAGCAAGGAATCTCAGGCATACCGGTACGTGCCCTTCTGTCCAATCTGTTCCTGCAGGGCAACTGTACATAAGGCAGCCAAGAACGATGACCACTGTATGCCTCCGTCCTGTGCCTAACACACCTGCGTCCCACCTGACCGAGGAGCAAGGTCACACTGGCTACCTGGCTACCGTGCTTCCAAACGCAGCATCACACTGACACAAAATTTAATACACTGTACAGAACATTCGCACATGCTGGGAAGTACGCGAGTGTTCCAAGGTGCAAGGGCACGGTGAAAGGGAGGAGATGGGCTGGGAACGAACCGACTGCATGGAATGGCCTGCAGACGGGGGCCACTGGCCACGTAAGGGGACGTCCCCAAACGTGGCAGTTGCCTTGTGTGGACACGTGACCAGGCCCGTTCCGTGCATGTAAATGTCATGTGGATGACCCAACGAGCGTGAGGTGGCTGCTTAACGCATATGACGGCGAGCAGAACCCCCACACAGCTCACAGCCTCACACCAAGTCCCCACCTGCGCATCGCGCCCTGCAACACGTCACATGGACCGTTGTACAACGTATGCTATGGCTTTTAAAATTAGATTTCCCTCTCATCACCGCACGCTCACATGTCATGTGCGCCCGCTACCATGACAGCGAGCAGGGCCACCAAAATGCCCACATGCCGCACCACGCACAACCACTGCCCGGTCCCCAGCATCGCATCGCTCCCGGCAACACAACACATGAATTGTCACCATAAGCATGCCAAGCTGAATAGAAACATTACTTTTCCCTCTGATAGGACCCCCAGCGCACGGGCTAGCGGCTAATCACGACAGCGACCAGGGCCACCAAACTGCCCACTGCTGCCCACGTTCCCCACCCCACAAAGCTCATGCCCGGCCCCCAGCGCCGCATCACTCCTTGCAATGCGTCACATGGGCCGTTACCCCACGCATACATTGCTCAATGGGTACCTCATTCCACACTTTAATAGGGCCTCCAGCGCCAGCCGCAGGCCGCTACCACGCCAGCGAAGCAGGGCCACCAACTGCCCACGTGCCGCACCCCACACAGCTCATGCCCGGCCCCCAGCGCCGAATTGGTCCATGCAATGCGTCACAAGGGCCGCTACCCACACATACATCGCTCAATAGGTACCTCATTCGAAACTCTAATAGGGCCCCCAGCGGACGACGCGCGGCCGCTACCACGCCAGCGAGCAGGGCCACCAACTGCCCACGTGCCGCACCCCACACAGCTCATGCCCGGCCCCCAGCGCCGCATCGCTCCATGCAACGCGCCACCTGGGCCGTTCCCCCACGCATGCAATGCTCAATAGGTACCTCATTCGACACGCTAATAAGGCCTCCAGCGGACGGCGCGTGCGGCCGCTACCACGCCAGCGAGCAGGGCCACCAACTGCCCACGTGCCGCACCCCACACAGCTCATGCCCGGCCCCCAGCGCCGCATTGCTCCATGCAATGCGTCACATGGGCCGCTACCCCACACATACATTGCTCAATAGGTACCTCATTCGAAACTCTAATAGGCTCCCAGCGGACGACGCTGCGGCCGCTACCACGCCAGCGTAGCAGGGCCACCAACTGCCCACGCGCCGCACCCCACACAGCTCATGCCCGGCCCCCAGCGCCGATCGCTCCATGCAATGCGTCACATGGGCCGCTACCCCATGCATACATTGCTCAATAGGTACCTCATTCGAAACTCTAATAGGGCTCCCAGCGACACGCGAGCGCGGCCGCTACCACAACAGCGCAGCAGGCCACCAACTGCCCACGCGTCGCACCACACAGCTCATGCCCGGCCCCCAGCGCCGAATCGCTCCATAATGCGTCACATGGGCCGCTACCCCATGCATACATTGCTCAATAGGTACCTCATTCGAAACTCTAATAGGGCTCCCAGCGGACGACGCGAGCGGCCGCTACCACAACAGCGCAGCAGGGCCACCAACTGCCCACGCGCGCACCCCACACAGCTCATGCCCGGCCCCCAGCGCCGAATCGCTCCATGCAATGCGTCACATGGGCCGCTACCCCACGCATACATTGCTCAATAGGTACCTCATTCGAAACTCTAATAGGGCCCCCAGCGGACGACGCGAGCGGCCGCTACCACGCCAGCGAGCAGGGCCACCAACTGCCCACGTCGCGACCCCACACAGCTCATGCCCGGCCCCCAGCGCCGAATCGCTCCATGCAATGCGTCACATGGGCCGCTACCCCATGCATACATTGCTCAATAGGTACCTCATTCGAAACTCTAATAGGCTCCCAGCGGACGACGCGAGCGGCCGCTACCACAACAGCGAGCAGGGCCACCAACTGCCCACGTGCGCACCCAACACAGCTCATGCCCGGCCCCCAGCGCCGCATATCTTCTTGCAACGCGTCACATGGGCCGCTACCCCACGCATACAATGCTCAATAGGTACCTCATTCGACCCTTTAATAGGGCCTCCAGCGGACGGCGCCGTGCGGCGCTACCACGCCAGCGCAGCAGGGCCACCAACTGCCCACGTGCCGCACCCCACACAGCTCATGCCCGGCCCCCAGCGCCGAATCGCCCCCATGCAATGCGTCACATGGGCCGCTACCCACACATACATTGCTCAATGGGTACCTCATTCGAAACTCTAATAGGGCTCCCAGCGACGACGCCAGCGGCCGCTACCACGCCAGCGAGCAGGGCCACCAACTGCCCACGCGTGCGCACCCCACACAGCTCATGCCCGGCCCCCAGCGCCGAATTGGTCCATGCAACGCCACATGGGCCGCTACCCCACGCATACAATGCTCAATAGGTACCTCATTCGACCCTTTCATAGGGCAACCAGCGGACGGGCGCTGCGGCGGCCGCTACCACGACAGCGTAGCAGGGCCACCAACTGCCCACGTGCTGTACCCCATGCAGCTCCATGCCCGGCCCCCAGCGGTCCCTAGAAACACTGTCCCTAGAAACACTGTCTGCAACGCTTCAGGTGGACAGGTATCCCACGGACGCAAAGCCTTATCCTCACCTCCGCTGCCCGCCAAGTATCCCGCCCACCGGACGCGTTCAGGGACACATGCCACGCCCACAGCTGCCCAGCTACCTGCTGGTCCTCAGCCCAAGCCGATGGTCCAATAGGTATTGGTGCCGCTATACGTGACGATTTAAAACGACTTAGCTCGCGCCTGGCTGCATGTGGCACGCCGTCGCAGCAACAGGCACTTGTTCAAGAGCAAGGTAGTTGATACAGCTAGTGCACGCGACCATGTAGTTGAACAAGGGATAAGTGCGCATGGTGGAGCGATGTACTTGGCACAAAGTGCGGGCACCACGCTCCACGTCTATAACAGTAAACATTCACTCACACATGCCACTGTTACCATACTACCAAATAACGAATGTGATAGCAATAGCAGCACTGTTCTACGGTCGACAGTCAAATGACAACAAGTCCAAATCGTGAGCATCGACGTCATTTACCAGTCCAACAGGCTTTTGACTTTACACCATTACTACAACTAGTTGAACAATCACGAATTCTTTGCAGCGTCCTCGTTCCAAGCATACTTTGTGTGCGACCTCTGTGCGGGGTGCCTGAACTGCAAGTAGACGATGCAACGGTCGCGTTCCATTCCTTGTCTATGGAATATGATGGCAGCCATCTTGTTTGGGACAACTGCCACTCTGCTTGGGGCGGAGCCGGGATTTCGGGCTTGACCGCGGCTCTCATATGCTGCGGCCTGGCAATCGCTGGCCGCCAGCTATGAACAGATCTTACGAATCTGCAGTGAATGGCGGGGAGCATGCGGCTGGGGCAGGTTGGAGCAAGAGCCGAGATTTCGGGCCTGGAGCGCGCTCTGGGCGAGGCACTCATATTCTGCTGCCTGGCAATCGCTGGCCGCCAGCAATAGATAGGTCTTGCGAATATGTACAGAATGGTGGGGGAGCTTGCGCGACTGGGGCAGGTTGAGCAAGAGCCGAGATTTCGGCCTGAGCGCTTGGGTGAAACACTCGCCGCTGCTGCCTGAGCTCAAAACCGTCGGCATAGTGTAGCTTTTGTATATCTGTGCTGATTGGGCCGAGTGGCTGCAAAGGTAGGGCAAGTTTCAGCCGGGTTTCCGGGCTTGGAGCGCGCTCTGCCAGGGGAGACTCCTCCCTCGGCGCTGCTCTCTTATGCCTTGTCGTCTTGTATGCTATTGATTGGATGGTGGAAGTGTCTTCCTTTCTTATGTACCTTTTTAATCAGTTCGAGGTGCATAATTGTATCTGTCGCTGTGCCTTGCACAAGAGCAACAAGCTCAACGATGCACGAATATGCATTATCAAGGTCGTGATCTTCAAGAATGCTATTGGATGAAGCGGTAGTAGTTTCAATGAACGCACGAGCAGGGGGTCTCCCTTCCTCGTGCAGAACTACTAGACGCCACGCTGCTTCAGACTGCATGTGTATGCAAAAACCTGCAACCCTGTCAACATGGCGGTATAACATGCGATGACACCGGCGCTCGACGCTAGCCATCCGTACCGCCGCCTTAGGCTTGTACCACAGCTAACAGCCTTCTGATCTGGCAATGCTGCATACGCATCTATGTCGCTGTCCGCTCTTGAGCTGGGCCCGAATGGCTCATCCTCAAAGCCCGGTATTGCGTATTTAATTTTGGACGCCCGTGTGTCCTCCACGCCCGCTTATAGGGCCACTTTATACCTCTCTGAGGTGAGCAAAACGCCTCGTCAGAACACCATACGGCGCTTACCTAGTGGTTGGAGTGACTTCGGGTTTGGACATAGCATACATAAATGGAAAGTGGCGACGTGGCATTTGTGGTCGCTGGGGCTTGGTGGGTCTGGGGACTCTCCCTTGGTCCCTGTGTGTGGCCCCTCCCTCCCCACCTGCTTGCCGCCATCACCCACACCCTGCAACCCGTCATACACATGCAGCAACGCAACCAACGCATTCTATATGCATACATTACACACTGTACGCAGTGCAACCGCTGTTGGCTGTGGTGCACGCAACGCACACGACAGGTACATCTGGCACGGACTGCCTGGCAGCCACCCTCTGAGGTAAGCAAAACGCCTCGTCAGAACACCGTACGGCGCTTACCTAGTGGTTGGAGTGACTTCGGGTTTGGACATAGCATACATAAATGGAAAGTGGCGACGTGGCATTTGTGGCCGAAGCTGGGGCTTGGTGGGTCTGGGGACTCTCCCTTGGTCCCTGTGTGGGCCCCTCCCTCCCCACCTGCTTGCCGCCATCACCCACACCCTGCAACCCGTCATACACGTGCAGCAATGCAACCAACGCATTCTATATGCATACATTACACACTGTACGCAGTGCAACCGCTGTTGGCTGTGGTGCACGTGCCACGCGACACGTACAGGTACATCTGGCACGGACTGCCTGGCAGCCACCCTCTGAGGTAAGCAAAACGCCTTGTCAGAACACCGTACGGCGCTTACCTAGTGGTTGAAGTGACTTCGGGTTTGGACAAAGCATACATAAATGGAAAGTGGCGACGTGGCATTTGTGGCCGCTGGGGCTTGGTGGGTCTGGGGACTCTCCCTGGTCCCTGTGTGTGGCCCCTCCCTCCCCACCTGCTTGCCGCCATCACCCACACCCTGCAACCCGTCATACACGTGCAGCAACGCAATCAACGCATTCTATATGCATACATTACACACTGTACGCAGTGCAACCGCTGTTGGCTGTGGTGCACGTGCCACGACACGTACAGGTACATCTGGCACGGACTGCCTGGCAGCCACCCTCTGAGGTAAGCAAAACGCTCGCCAGAACACCGTGATGGCGCTTACCTAGTGGTTGGAGTGACTTCGGGTTTGGACATAGCATACATGGAAAGTGGCGACGTGGCATTCGTGGCCGAAGCTGGGGCTTGGTGGGTCTGGGGACTCTCCCCTTGGTCCCTGTGTGGCCCCTCCTCCCCACCTGCTTGCCGCCATCACCCACACCCTGCAACCCGTCATACACGTGCAGCAACGCAACCAACGCATTCTATATGCATACATTACACACTGTACGCAGTGCAACCGCTGTTGGTTGTGGTGCACGTGCCACGCACACGTACAGGTACATCTGGCACGGACTGCCTGGAAGCCACCCTCTGAGGTAAGCAAAACGCCTCGCCAGAACACCCGCACGGCGCTTACCTAGTGGTTGGAGTGACTTCGGGTTTGGACATGGCATACATAAGTGGAAAGTGGCGACGTGGCATTTCGGGTCGGGCTGGGGCTTGGTGGGTCTGGGGACTCTCCTTGGTCCCTGTGTGTGGCCCCTCCCTCCCCACCTGCTTGCCGCCATCACCCGCACCCTGCAACCCGTCATACACATGCAGCAACGCAATCAACGCATTCTATATGCATACATTACACACTGTACGCAGTGCAACCGCTGTTGGCTGTGGTGCACGTGCCACGCACACGTACAGGTACATCTGGCACGGACTGCCTGGCAGCCACCCTCTGAGGTAAGCAAAACGCCTCGTCAGAACACCGTACAGCGCTACCTAGTGGTTGGAGTGACTTCGGGTTTGGACATGGCATACATAAGTGGAAAATGGCGACGTGGCATTCGTGGCCGAAGCTGGGGCTTGGTGGGTCTGGGGACTCTCCCTTGGTCCCTGTGTGTGGCCCCTCCCTCCCCACCTGCTTGCCGCCATCACCCACACCCTGCAACCCGTCATACACGTGCAGCAACGCAACCAACGCATTCTATATGCATACATTACACACTGTACGCAGTGCAACCGCTGTTGGCTGTGGTGCACGTGCCACGCACACGTACAGGTACATCTGGCACGGACTGCCTGGCAGCCACCCTCTGAGGTGTAAAACGCCTCGCCAGAACACCGTGCGGCGCTACCTAGAGGTTGGAGTGACTTCGGGTTTGGACATAGCATACATAAATGGAAAGTGGCGACGTGGCATTTGTGGCTGAAGCTGGGGCTTGGTGGGTCTGGGGACTCTCCCTGGTCCCTGTGTGTGGCCCCTCCCTCCCCACCTGCTTGCCGCCATCACCCACACCCTGCAACCCGTCATACACGTGCAGCAACGCAACCAACGCATTCTATATGCATACATTACACACTGTACGCAGTGCAACCGCTGTTGGCTGTGGTGCACGTGCCACGCACACGTACAGGTACATCTGGCACGGACTGCCTGGAAGCCACCCTCTGAGGTAAGCAAAACGCCTCGTCAGAACACCGTACAGCTACCTAGTGGTTGGAGTGACTTCGGGTTTGGACATGGCATACATAAGTGGAAAATGGCGACGTGGCATTCGTGGCCGAAGCTGGGGCTTGGTGGGTCTGGGGACTCTCCCTTGGTCCCTGTGTGTGGCCCCTCCTCCCCACCTGCTTGCCGCCATCACCCACACCCTGCAACCCGTCATACACGTGCAGCAACGCAACCAACGCATTCTATATGCATACATTACACACTGTACGCAGTGCAACCGCTGTTGGCTGTGGTGCACGTGCCACGCACACGTACAGGTACATCTGGCACGGACTGCCTGGCAGCCACCCTCTGAGGTAAGCAAAACGCCTCGTCAGAACACCGCACGGGCGCTTACCTAGTCGTTGGAGTGACTTCGGGTTTGGACATAGCATACATAAATGGAAAGTGGCGACGTGGCATTTGTGGCCGAAGCTGGGGCTTGGTGGGTCTGGGGACTCTCCCTTGGTCCCTGTGTGTGCCCCCTCCCTCCCCACCTGCTTGCCGCCATCACCCACACCCTGCAACCCGTCATACACGTGCAGCAACGCAACCAACGCATTCTATATGCATACATTACACACTGTACGCAGTGCAACCGCTGTTGGTTGTGGTGCACGTGCCACGCACACATATAGGTACATCTGGCACGGACTGCCTGGAAGCCACCCTCTGAGGGCAAAACGCCTCGTCAGAACACCGTAACGGCGCTTACCTAGTGGTTGGAGTGACTTCGGGTTTGGACATGGCATACATAAGTGGAAAGTGGCGACGTGGCATTCGTGGCCGAAGCTGGGGCTTGTGGGTCTGGGGACTCTCCCTTGGTCCCTGTGTGTGGCCCTCCCTCCCCACCTGCTTGCCGCCATCACCCACACCCTGCAACCCGTCATACACATGCAGCAACGCAATCAACGCATTCTATATGCATACATTACACACTGTACGCAGTGCAACCGCTGTTGGCTGTGGTGCACGTGCCACGCACACGTACAGGTACATCTGGCACGGACTGCCTGGCAGCCACCCTCTGAGGTAAGCAAAACGCCTCGTCAGAACACCGCACGGCGCTTACCTAGAGGTTGGAGTGACTTCGGGTTTGGACATGGCATACATAAGTGGAAAATGGCGACGTGGCATTCGTGGCCGAAGCTGGGGCTTGTGGGTCTGGGGACTCTCCCTGGTCCCTGTGTGGCCCCCTCCCTCCCCACCTGCTTGCCACCATCACCCACACCCTGCAACCCGTCATACACGTGCAGCAACGCAATCAACGCATTCTATATGCATACATTACACACTGTACGCAGTGCAACCGCTGTTGGCTGTGGTGCACGTGCCACGCACACGTACAGGTACATCTGGCACGGACTGCCTGGCAGCCACCCTCTGAGGTAAGCAAAACGCCTCGCCAGAACACCGTACGGCGCTTACCTAGTGGTTGGAGTGACTTCGGGTTTGGACATAGCATACATAAATGGAAAGTGGCGACGTGGCATTTGTGGCCGAAGCTGGGGCTTGGTGGGTCTGGGGACTTCCCTTGGTCCCTGTGTGTGGCCCCCTCCTCCCCACCTGCTTGCCGCCATCACCTACACCCTGCAACCCGTCATACACGTGCAGCAACACAACCAACGCATTCTATATGCATACATTACACACTGTACGCAGTGCAACCGCTGTTGGCTGTGGTGCACGTGCCACGCACACGTATAGGTACATCTGGCACGGACTGCCTGGAAGCCACCCTCTGAGGTAAGCAAAACGCCTCGTCAGAACACCGTACGGCGCTTACCTAGTGGTTGAGTGACTTCGGGTTTGGACATGGCATACATAAGTGGAAAGTGGTGACGTGGCATTATGCGAAGCTGGGGCTTGGTGGGTCTGGGGACTCTCCCTTGGTCCCTGTGTGTGGCCCCTCCCTCCCCACCTGTTGCCGCCATCACCCGCACCCTGCAACCCGTCATACACGTGCAGCAACGCAATCAACGCATTCTATATGCATACAATACACACTGTACGCAGTGCAACTGCTGTTGGCTGGTGCACGTGCCACGCACACGTACAGGTACATCTGGCACGGACTGCCTGGCACCCTCTGAGGTAAGCAAAACGCCTCGTCAGAACACCGCACGGCGCTTACCTAGTGGTTGGAGTGACTTCGGGTTTGGACATAGCATACATAAATGGAAAGTGGCGACGTGGCATTCGTGGCCGAAGCTGGGGCTTGGTGGGTCTGGGGACTCTCCCTGGTCCCTGTGTGTGGCCCCTCCCTCCCCACCTGCTCTGCCGCCATCACCCACACCCTGCAACCCGTCATACACGTGCAGCAACGCAACCAACGCATTCTATATGCATACATTACACACTGTACGCAGTGCAACCGCTGTTGGCTGTGGTGCACGTGCAATGCACACGATAGGTACATCTGGCACGGACTGCCTGGCAGCCACCCTCTGAGGTAAGCAAAACGCTCCTCGTCAGAACACCGCACGGCGCTACCTAGAGGTTGGAGTGACTTCGGGTTTGGACATGGCATACATAAGTGGAAAGTGGCGACGTGGCATTCGTGGCCGAAGCTGGGGCTTGGTGGGTCTGGGGACTCCCTTGGTCCCTGTGTGTGGCCCCTCCTCCCCACCTGCTTGCCGCCATCACCCGCACCCTGCAACCCGTCATACACGTGCAGCAACGCAATCAACGCATTCTATATGCATACATTACACACTGTACGCAGTGCAACTGCTGTTGGCTGTGGTGCACGTGCCACGCACACGTACAGGTACATCTGGCACGGACTGCCTGGCAGCCACCCTCTGAGGTAAGCAAAACGCCTCGTCAGAACACCGTACGGCGCTTACCTAGAGGTTGGAGTGACTTCGGTTTGGACATAGCATACATAAATGGAAAGTGGCGACGTGGCATTTGTGGCCGAAGCTGGGGCTTGTGGGTCTGGGGACTCTCCCTTGGTCCCTGTGTGTGGCCCCTCCCTCCCCACCTGCTTGCCGCCATCACCCACACCCTGCAACCCGTCATACACGTGCAGCAACGCAATCAACGCATTCTATATGCATACATTACACACTGTACGCAGTGCAACCGCTGTTGGCTGTGGTGCACGTGCCACGCACACATACAGGTACATCTGGCATGGACTGCCTGGCAGCCACCCTCTGAGGTGGCAAAACGCCGTCAGAACACCGTACGGCGCTTACCTAGTGGTTGAGTGACTTCGGTTTGGACATAGCATACATAAATGGAAAGTGGCGACGTGGCATTTGTGGCCGAAGCTGGGGCTTGGTGGGTCTGGGGACTCTCCTTGGTCCCTGTGTGTGGCCCCTCCCTCCCCACCTGCTTGCCGCCATCACCCACACCCTGCAACCCGTCATACACGTGCAGCAACGCAATCAACGCATTCTATATGCATTACACACGCAGTGCAACCGCTGTTGGCTGCGGTGCACGTGCCATGCACACGTATAGGTACATCTGGCACGGACTGCCTGGCAGCCACCCTCTGAGGTAAGCAAAACGCCTCGTCAGAACACCGTACGGCGCTTACCTAGAGGTTGGAGTGACTTCGGGTTTGGACATGTATATGGGAAAGTGGCGACGTGGCATTTCGTGGCCGAAGCTGGGGCTTGGTGGTCTGGGGACTCTCCCTTGGTCCCTGTGTGCCCCTCCCTCCCCACCTGCTTGCCGCCATCACCCACACCCTGCAACCCGTCATACACGCGCAGCAACGCAATCAACGCATTCTATATGCATACATTACACACTGTACGCAGTGCAACCGCTGTTGGCTGTGGTGCACGTGCCACGCACACGTACAGGTACATCTGGCACGGACTGTCTGGCAGCCACCCTCTGAGGTAAGCAAAACGCCTCGCCAGAACACCGCACGGCGCTTACCTAGAGGTTGGAGGACTTCGGGTTTGGACATAGCATACATAAATGGAAAGTGGCGACGTGGCATTTGTGGCCGAAGCTGGGGCTTGGTGGGTCTGGGGACTCTCCCTTGGTCCCTGTGTGTGGCCCCTCCTCCCCACCTGCTTGCCGCCATCACCCACACCCTGCAACCCGTCATACACGTGCAGCAACGCAATCAACGCATTCTATATGCATACATTACACACTGTACGCAGTGCAACCGCTGTTGGCTGTGGTGCACGTGCCACGCACACGTACAGGTACATCTGGCACGGACTGCCTGGCAGCCACCCTCTGAGGTAAGCAAAACGCCTCGCGAGAACACCGTACGGCGCTTACCTAGGTTGGAGTGACTTCGGGTTTGGACATAAGCATACATAAATGGAAAGTGGCGACGTGGCATTTGTGGCCGAAGCTGGGGCTTGCGGGTCTGGGGACTCTTCTGGTCCCTGTGTGTGGCCCCTCCCTCCCCACCTGCTTGCCGCCATCACCCACACCCTGCAACCCGTCATACACGTGCAGCAACGCAATCAACGCATTCTATATGCATACATTACACACTGTACGCAGTGCAACTGCTGTTGGCTGTGGTGCACGTGCCACGCACACGTACAGGTACATCTGGCACGGACTGCCTGGCAGCCACCCTCTGAGGTAAGCAAAACGCCTCGTCAGAACACCGCACGGCGCTTACCTAGTGGTTGGAGTGACTTCGGGTTTGGACATGGCATACATAAGTGGAAAGTGGCGACGTGGCATTCGTGGCCGAAGCTGGGGCTTGTGGGTCTGGGGACTCTCCCTTGGTCCCTGTGTGTGGCCCCTCCTCCCCACCTGCTTGCCGCCATCACCCACACCCTGCAGCCCGTCATACACGTGCAGCAACGCACCAACGCATTC
>BQMZ01000597.1:0-26764 GCA_036984285.1 Chlamydomonas sp. KOR1 | reverse complement strand
CTCAATAGGTACCTCATTCGAAACTCTAATAGGGCTCCCAGCGATCTACGCGCGGCGCGCCGCTACCACGCCAGCGCAGCAGGGCCACCAACTGCCCACGCGGCCGCACCCCACACAGCTCATGCCCGGCCCCCAGCGCCGAATGCTCCATGTAATGCGTCACATGGGCCGCTACCCCATGCATACATTGCTCAATAGGTACCTCATTCGAAACTCTAATAGGCTCCCAGCGACGACGCCAGCGGCCGCTACCACAACAGCGAGCAGGCCACCAACTGCCCACGCCGCACTCCACACAGCTCATGCCCGCCCCCCAGCGCCGACCGCCCATGCAATGCGTCACATGGGCCGCTACCCCATGCATACATTGCTCATCAGGTACCTCATTCGAAACTCTAATAGGCCCCAGCGGACGACGCGAGCGGCCGCTACCACAACAGCGTAGCAGGGCCACCAACCGCCCACGCGTCGCACCCCACACAGCTCATGCCCGGCCCCCAGCGCCGCATTGCTCCATGCAATGCGTCACATGGGCCGCTACCCCACGCATACATTGCTCAATAGGTACCTCATTCGACACGCTAATAGGGCCCCCAGCGGACGACGCGTGCGCCGCTACCACGCCAGCGTAGCAGGGCCACCAACTGCCCACGCGTCGCACCCCACACAGCTCATGCCCGGCCCCCAGCGCCGACCGCTCCATGCAATGCGTCACATGGGCCGCTACCCCACGCATACATTGCTCAATAGGTACCTCATTCGAAACTCTAATAGGGCTCCCAGCGGACGACGCGAGCGGCCGCTACCACAACAGCGAGCAGGGCCACCAACTGCCCACGTGCCGCACCCCACACAGCTCATGCCCGGCCCCCAGCGCCGCATCGCTTCTTGCAACGCGTCACATGGGCCGCTACCCCACGCATACATTGCTCAATAGGTACCTCATTCGACACGCTCATAGGGCCTCCAGCGACGGCGCTGCGGCGGCCGCTACCACGCCAGCGCAGCAGGGCCACCAACTGCCCACGTGCCGCACCCCACACAGCTCATGCCCGGCCCCCAGCGCCGCATCGCTCCATGCAATGCGTCACATGGGCCGCTACCCCACACATACATTGCTCAATGGGTACCTCATTCGAAACTCTAATAGGGCTCCCAGCGACGACGCGAAGCGGCCGCTACCACGACAGCGAGCAGGGCCACCAACTGCCCACGTGCCGCACCCCACACAGCTCATGCCCGGCCCCCAGCGCCGAATTGGTCCATGCAACGCGTCACATGGGCCGCTACCCCACGCATACAATGCTCAATAGGTACCTCATTCGACCCTTTCATAGGGCAACCAGCGGACGGCGCGGCGGCCGCTACCACACGACAGCGAGCAGGGCCACCAACTGCCCACGTGCTGTACCCCATGCAGCTCCATGCCCAGCCCCCAGCGGTCCCTAGAAACACTGTCCCTAGAAACACTGTCTGCAACGCTTCAGGTGGACAGGTATCCCACGGACGCAAAGCCTTATCCTCACCTCCGCTGCCCGCCAAGTATCCCGCCCACTGAGGGACGCGTTCAGGGACACATGCCACGCCCACAGCTGCCCAGCTACCTGCTGGTCCTCAGCCCAAGCCGATGGTCCAATAGGTATTGGTGCGCGGCTATACGTGACGATTTACAACGACTTAGCTCGCGCCTGGCTGCATGTGGCACGCCGTCGCAGCAACAGGCACTTGTTCAAGAGCAAGGTAGTTGATACAGCTAGTGCACGTTACGACCATGTAGTTGAACAAGGGATAAGTGCGCATGGTGGAGCGATGTACTTGGCACAAAGTGCGGGCACCACGCTCCACGTCTATAACAGTAAACATTCACTCACACATGCCACTGTTACCATACTACCAAATAACGAATGTGATAGCAATAGCAGCACTGTTCTACGGTCGACAGTCAAATGACAACAAGTCCAAATCGTGAGCATCGACGTCATTTACCAGTCCAACAGGCTTTTGACTTTACACCATTACTACAACTAGTTGAACAATCACGAATTCTTTGCAGCGTCCTCGTTCCAAGCATACTTTGTGTGCGACCTCTGTGCGGGTGCCTGAACTGCAAGTAGACGATGCAACGGTCGCGTTCCATTCCTTGTCTATGGAATATGATGGCAGCCATCTTGTTTGGGACAACTGCCACTCTGCTTGGGGCGGGAGCCGGGATTTCGGGCTTGGACTGGGCGGGGCTCTCATATGCTGCGGCCTGGCAATCGCTGGCCGCCAGCTATGAACAGATCTTACGAATCTGCAGTGAATGGCGGGGGAGCATGCGCGGCTGGGGCAGGTTGGAGCAAGAGCCGAGATTTCGGGCCTGGAGCGCGCTCTGGGCGAGGCACTCATATTCTGCTGCCTGGCAATCGCTGGCCGCCAGCAATAGATAGGTCTTGCGAATATGTACAGAATGGTGGGGGAGCTTGCGCGACTGGGGCAGGTTTGAGCAAGAGCCAGATTTCGGCCTGGAGCGCCGCCTGGGTGAAACACCCGCCGCTGCTGCCTGAGCTCAAAAACCGTCGGCATAGTGTAGCTTTTGTATATCTGTGCTGATTGGGCCGAGTGGCTGCAAAGGTAGGGCAAGTTTACCGAGGGAGCCGGGTTTCCGGCTTGAGCCGCTTCTGCCAGGGGACTCCTCCCTCGGCGCTGCTCTCTTATGCCTTGTCGTCTTGTATGCTATTGATTGGATGGTGGAAGTGTCTTCCTTTCTTATGTACCTTTTTAATCAGTTCGAGGTGCATAATTGTATCTGTCGCTTTTGTGCCTTGCACAAGAGCAACAAGCTCAACGATGCACGAATATGCATTATCAAGGTCGTGATCTTCAAGAATGCTATTGGATGAAGCGGTAGTAGTTTCAATGAACGCACGAGCAGGGGGTCTCCCTTCCTCGTGCAGAACTACTAGACGCCACGCTGCTTCAGACTGCATGTGTATGCAAAAACCTGCAACCCTGTCAACATGGCGGTATAACATGCGATGACACCGGGCGCCGACGCTAGCCATCCGGTACCGCTCGCCTTAGGCTTGTACCACAGCTAACAGCCTTCTGGATCTGGCAATGCTGCATACGCATCTATGTCGCTGTCCGCTCTTGAGCTGGGCCCGAATGGCTCATCCTCAAAGCCCGGTATTGCGTATTTAATTTTGGACGCCCGCGGTGTCCTCCACGCGCTATAGGGCCACTTTATACCTCTCTGAGGTGAGCAAAACGCCTCGTCAGAACACCATACGGCGCTTACCTAGTGGTTGGAGTGACTTCGGGTTTGGACATAGCATACATAAATGGAAAGTGGCGACGTGGCATTTGTGGTCGGCTGGGGCTTGGTGGGTCTGGGGACTCTCCCTTGGTCCCTGTGTGTGGCCCCTCCCTCCCCACCTGCTTGCCGCCATCACCCACACCCTGCAACCCGTCATACACATGCAGCAACGCAACCAACGCATTCTATATGCATACATTACACACTGTACGCAGTGCAACCGCTGTTGGCTGTGGTGCACGTGCCACGCACACGTACAGGTACATCTGGCACGGACTGCCTGGCAGCCACCCTCTGAGGTAAGCAAAACGCCTCGTCAGAACACCGTACGGCGCTTACCTAGTGGTTGGAGTGACTTCGGGTTTGGACATAGCATACATAAATGGAAAGTGGCGACGTGGCATTTGTGGCCGAAGCTGGGGCTTGGTGGGTCTGGGGACTCTCCCTTGGTCCCTGTGTGTGGCCCCTCCCTCCCCACCTGCTTGCCGCCATCACCCACACCCTGCAACCCGTCATACACGTGCAGCAATGCAACCAACGCATTCTATATGCATACATTACACACTGTACGCAGTGCAACCGCTGTTGGCTGTGGTGCACGTGCCACGCACACGTACAGGTACATCTGGCACGGACTGCCTGGCAGCCACCCTCTGAGGTAAGCAAAACGCCTTGTCAGAACACCGTACGGCGCTTACCTAGTGGTTGAAGTGACTTCGGGTTTGGACAAAGCATACATAAATGGAAAGTGGCGACGTGGCATTTGTGGCCGAAGCTGGGGCTTGGTGGGTCTGGGGACTCTCCCTTGGTCCCTGTGTGTGGCCCCTCCCTCCCCACCTGCTTGCCGCCATCACCCACACCCTGCAACCCGTCATACACGTGCAGCAACGCAATCAACGCATTCTATATGCATACATTACACACTGTACGCAGTGCAACCGCTGTTGGCTGTGGTGCACGTGCCACGCACACGTACAGGTACATCTGGCACGGACTGCCTGGCAGCCACCCTCTGAGGTAAGCAAAACGCCTCGTCAGAACACCGTATGGCGCTTACCTAGTGGTTGGAGTGACTTCGGGTTTGGACATAGCATACATAAATGGAAAGTGGCGACGTGGCATTCGTGGCCGAAGCTGGGGCTTGGTGGGTCTGGGGACTCTCCCTTGGTCCCTGTGTGTGGCCCCTCCTCCCCACCTGCTTGCCGCCATCACCCACACCCTGCAACCCGTCATACACGTGCAGCAACGCAACCAACGCATTCTATATGCATACATTACACACTGTACGCAGTGCAACCGCTGTTGGCTGTGGTGCACGTGCCACGCACACGTACAGGTACATCTGGCACGGACTGCCTGGAAGCCACCCTCTGAGGTAAGCAAAACGCCTCGTCAGAACACCGTACGGCGCTTACCTAGTGGTTGGAGTGACTTCGGGTTTGGACATGGCATACATAAGTGGAAAGTGGCGACGTGGCATTCGTGGCCGGCTGGGGCTTGGTGGGTCTGGGGACTCTCCCTTGGTCCCTGTGTGTGGCCCCTCCCTCCCCACCTGCTTGCCGCCATCACCCGCACCCTGCAACCCGTCATACACATGCAGCAACGCAATCAACGCATTCTATATGCATACATTACACACTGTACGCAGTGCAACCGCTGTTGGCTGTGGTGCACGTGCCACGCACACGTACAGGTACATCTGGCACGGACTGCCTGGCAGCCACCCTCTGAGGTAAGCAAAACGCCTCGTCAGAACACCGTACAGCGCTTACCTAGTGGTTGGAGTGACTTCGGGTTTGGACATGGCATACATAAGTGGAAAATGGCGACGTGGCATTCGTGGCCGAAGCTGGGGCTTGGTGGGTCTGGGGACTCTCCTTGGTCCCTGTGTGTGGCCCCTCCCTCCCCACCTGCTTGCCGCCATCACCCACACCCTGCAACCCGTCATACACGTGCAGCAACGCAACCAACGCATTCTATATGCATACATTACACACTGTACGCAGTGCAACCGCTGTTGGCTGTGGTGCACGTGCCACGCACACGTACAGGTACATCTGGCACGGACTGCCTGGCAGCCACCCTCTGAGGTAAGCAAAACGCCGCCAGAACACCGTACGGCGCTTACCTAGAGGTTGGAGTGACTTCGGGTTTGGACATAGCATACATAAATGGAAAGTGGCGACGTGGCATTTGTGGCTGAAGCTGGGGCTTGGTGGGTCTGGGGACTCTCCCTTGGTCCCTGTGTGTGGCCCCTCCCTCCCCACCTGCTTGCCGCCATCACCCACACCCTGCAACCCGTCATACACGTGCAGCAACGCAACCAACGCATTCTATATGCATACATTACACACTGTACGCAGTGCAACCGCTGTTGGCTGTGGTGCACGTGCCACGCACACGTACAGGTACATCTGGCACGGACTGCCTGGAAGCCACCCTCTGAGGTAAGCAAAACGCCTCGTCAGAACACCGTACAGCGCTTACCTAGTGGTTGGAGTGACTTCGGGTTTGGACATGGCATACATAAGTGGAAAATGGCGACGTGGCATTCGTGGCCGAAGCTGGGGCTTGGTGGGTCTGGGGACTCTCCCTTGGTCCCTGTGTGTGGCCCCTCCCTCCCCACCTGCTTGCCGCCATCACCCACACCCTGCAACCCGTCATACACGTGCAGCAACGCAACCAACGCATTCTATATGCATACATTACACACTGTACGCAGTGCAACCGCTGTTGGCTGTGGTGCACGTGCCACGCACACGTACAGGTACATCTGGCACGGACTGCCTGGCAGCCACCCTCTGAGGTAAGCAAAACGCCTCGTCAGAACACCGTACGGCGCTTACCTAGTCGTTGGAGTGACTTCGGGTTTGGACATAGCATACATAAATGGAAAGTGGCGACGTGGCATTTGTGGCCGAAGCTGGGGCTTGGTGGGTCTGGGGACTCTCCCTTGGTCCCTGTGTGTGCCCCCTCCCTCCCCACCTGCTTGCCGCCATCACCCACACCCTGCAACCCGTCATACACGTGCAGCAACGCAACCAACGCATTCTATATGCATACATTACACACTGTACGCAGTGCAACCGCTGTTGGCTGTGGTGCACGTGCCACGCACACATATAGGTACATCTGGCACGGACTGCCTGGAAGCCACCCTCTGAGGTAAGCAAAACGCCTCGTCAGAACACCGTACGGCGCTTACCTAGTGGTTGGAGTGACTTCGGGTTTGGACATGGCATACATAAGTGGAAAGTGGCGACGTGGCATTCGTGGCCGAAGCTGGGGCTTGGTGGGTCTGGGGACTCTCCCTTGGTCCCTGTGTGTGGCCCCTCCCTCCCCACCTGCTTGCCGCCATCACCCACACCCTGCAACCCGTCATACACATGCAGCAACGCAATCAACGCATTCTATATGCATACATTACACACTGTACGCAGTGCAACCGCTGTTGGCTGTGGTGCACGTGCCACGCACACGTACAGGTACATCTGGCACGGACTGCCTGGCAGCCACCCTCTGAGGTAAGCAAAACGCCTCGTCAGAACACCGTACGGCGCTTACCTAGTGGTTGGAGTGACTTCGGGTTTGGACATGGCATACATAAGTGGAAAATGGCGACGTGGCATTCGTGGCCGAAGCTGGGGCTTGGTGGGTCTGGGGACTCCCTTGGTCCCTGTGTGTGGCCCCTCCCTCCCCACCTGCTTGCCACCATCACCCACACCCTGCAACCCGTCATACACGTGCAGCAACGCAATCAACGCATTCTATATGCATACATTACACACTGTACGCAGTGCAACCGCTGTTGGCTGTGGTGCACGTGCCACGCACACGTACAGGTACATCTGGCACGGACTGCCTGGCAGCCACCCTCTGAGGTAAGCAAAACGCCTCGCCAGAACACCGTACGGCGCTTACCTAGTGGTTGGAGTGACTTCGGGTTTGGACATAGCATACATAAATGGAAAGTGGCGACGTGGCATTTGTGGCCGAAGCTGGGGCTTGGTGGGTCTGGGGACTCTCCCTTGGTCCCTGTGTGTGGCCCCTCCCTCCCCACCTGCTTGCCGCCATCACCTACACCCTGCAACCCGTCATACACGTGCAGCAACACAACCAACGCATTCTATATGCATACATTACACACTGTACGCAGTGCAACCGCTGTTGGCTGTGGTGCACGTGCCACGCACACGTATAGGTACATCTGGCACGGACTGCCTGGAAGCCACCCTCTGAGGTAAGCAAAACGCCTCGTCAGAACACCGTACGGCGCTTACCTAGTGGTTGGAGTGACTTCGGGTTTGGACATGGCATACATAAGTGGAAAGTGGTGACGTGGCATTTATGGCCGAAGCTGGGGCTTGGTGGGTCTGGGGACTCTCCCTTGGTCCCTGTGTGTGGCCCCTCCCTCCCCACCTGTTGCCGCCATCACCCGCACCCTGCAACCCGTCATACACGTGCAGCAACGCAATCAACGCATTCTATATGCATACAATACACACTGTACGCAGTGCAACTGCTGTTGGCTGTGGTGCACGTGCCACGCACACGTACAGGTACATCTGGCACGGACTGCCTGGCAGCCACCCTCTGAGGTAAGCAAAACGCCTCGTCAGAACACCGTACGGCGCTTACCTAGTGGTTGGAGTGACTTCGGGTTTGGACATAGCATACATAAATGGAAAGTGGCGACGTGGCATTCGTGGCCGAAGCTGGGGCTTGGTGGGTCTGGGGACTCTCCCTTGGTCCCTGTGTGTGGCCCCTCCCTCCCCACCTGCTTGCCGCCATCACCCACACCCTGCAACCCGTCATACACGTGCAGCAACGCAACCAACGCATTCTATATGCATACATTACACACTGTACGCAGTGCAACCGCTGTTGGCTGCGGTGCACGTGCCACGCACACGTATAGGTACATCTGGCACGGACTGCCTGGCAGCCACCCTCTGAGGTAAGCAAAACGCCTCGTCAGAACACCGTACGGCGCTTACCTAGAGGTTGGAGTGACTTCGGGTTTGGACATGGCATACATAAGTGGAAAGTGGCGACGTGGCATTCGTGGCCGAAGCTGGGGCTTGGTGGGTCTGGGGACTCTCCCTTGGTCCCTGTGTGTGGCCCCTCCCTCCCCACCTGCTTGCCGCCATCACCCGCACCCTGCAACCCGTCATACACGTGCAGCAACGCAATCAACGCATTCTATATGCATACATTACACACTGTACGCAGTGCAACCGCTGTTGGCTGTGGTGCACGTGCCACGCACACGTACAGGTACATCTGGCACGGACTGTCTGGCAGCCACCCTCTGAGGTAAGCAAAACGCCTCGTCAGAACACCGTACGGCGCTTACCTAGAGGTTGGAGTGACTTCGGGTTTGGACATAGCATACATAAATGGAAAGTGGCGACGTGGCATTTGTGGCCGAAGCTGGGGCTTGGTGGGTCTGGGGACTCTCCTTGGTCCCTGTGTGTGGCCCCTCCCTCCCCACCTGCTTGCCGCCATCACCCACACCCTGCAACCCGTCATACACGTGCAGCAACGCAATCAACGCATTCTATATGCATACATTACACACTGTACGCAGTGCAACCGCTGTTGGCTGTGGTGCACGTGCCACGCACACATACAGGTACATCTGGCACGGACTGCCTGGCAGCCACCCTCTGAGGTAAGCAAAACGCCTCGTCAGAACACCGTACGGCGCTTACCTAGTGGTTGGAGTGACTTCGGGTTTGGACATAGCATACATAAATGGAAAGTGGCGACGTGGCATTTGTGGCCGAAGCTGGGGCTTGGTGGGTCTGGGGACTCTCCCTTGGTCCCTGTGTGTGGCCCCTCCCTCCCCACCTGCTTGCCGCCATCACCCACACCCTGCAACCCGTCATACACGTGCAGCAACGCAACCAACGCATTCTATATGCATACATTACACACTGTACGCAGTGCAACCGCTGTTGGTTGCGGTGCACGTGCCATGCACACGTATAGGTACATCTGGCACGGACTGCCTGGCAGCCACCCTCTGAGGTAAGCAAAACGCCTCGTCAGAACACCGTACGGCGCTTACCTAGAGGTTGGAGTGACTTCGGGTTTGGACATGGCATACATAAGTGGAAAGTGGCGACGTGGCATTCGTGGCCGAAGCTGGGGCTTGGTGGGTCTGGGGACTCTCCCTTGGTCCCTGTGTGTGGCCCCTCCCTCCCCACCTGCTTGCCGCCATCACCCACACCCTGCAACCCGTCATACACGCAGCAACGCAATCAACGCATTCTATATGCATACATTACACACTGTACGCAGTGCAACCGCTGTTGGCTGTGGTGCACGTGCCACGCACACGTACAGGTACATCTGGCACGGACTGTCTGGCAGCCACCCTCTGAGGTAAGCAAAACGCCTCGCCAGAACACCGTACGGCGCTACCTAGAGGTTGGAGTGACTTCGGGTTTGGACATAGCATACATAAATGGAAAGTGGCGACGTGGCATTTGTGGCCGAAGCTGGGGCTTGGTGGGTCTGGGGACTCTCCCTTGGTCCCTGTGTGTGGCCCCTCCCTCCCCACCTGCTTGCCGCCATCACCCACACCCTGCAACCCGTCATACACGTGCAGCAACGCAATCAACGCATTCTATATGCATACATTACACACTGTACGCAGTGCAACCGCTGTTGGCTGTGGTGCACGTGCCACGCACACGTACAGGTACATCTGGCACGGACTGCCTGGCAGCCACCCTCTGAGGTAAGCAAAACGCCTCGCCAGAACACCGTACGGCGCTTACCTAGTGGTTGGAGTGACTTCGGGTTTGGACATAGCATACATAAATGGAAAGTGGCGACGTGGCATTTGTGGCCGAAGCTGGGGCTTGGTGGGTCTGGGGACTCTCCCTTGGTCCCTGTGTGTGGCCCCTCCCTCCCCACCTGCTTGCCGCCATCACCCACACCCTGCAACCCGTCATACACGTGCAGCAACGCAACCAACGCATTCTATATGCATACATTACACACTGTACGCAGTGCAACTGCTGTTGGCTGCGGTGCACGTGCCACGCACACGTATAGGTACATCTGGTACGGACTGCCTGGCAGCCACCCTCTGAGGTAAGCAAAACGCCTCGCCAGAACACCGCACGGCGCTTACCTAGAGGTTGGAGTGACTTCGGGTTTGGACATGGCATACATAAGTGGAAAGTGGCGACGTGGCATTCGTGGCCGAAGCTGGGGCTTGGTGGGTCTGGGGACTCTCCCTTGGTCCCTGTGTGTGGCCCCTCCCTCCCCACCTGCTTGCCGCCATCACCCACACCCTGCAACCCGTCATACACGTGCAGCAACGCAATCAACGCATTCTATATGCATACATTACACACTGTACACAGTGCAACCGCTGTTGGCTGTGGTGCACGTGCCACGCACACGTACAGGTACATCTGGCACGGACTGCCTGGCAGCCACCCTCTGAGGTAAGCAAAACGCCTCGTCAGAACACCGTACGGCGCTTACCTAGTGGTTGGAGTGACTTCGGGTTTGGACATGGCATACATAAGTGGAAAGTGGCGACGTGGCATTCGTGGCCGAAGCTGGGGCTTGGTGGGTCTGGGGACTCTCCCTTGGTCCCTGTGTGTGGCCCCTCCCTCCCCACCTGCTTGCCGCCATCACCCACACCCTGCAACCCGTCATACACGTGCAGCAACGCAATCAACGCATTCTATATGCATACATTACACACTGTACGCAGTGCAACCGCTGTTGGCTGTGGTGCACGTGCCACGCACACGTACAGGTACATCTGGCACGGACTGCCTGGCAGCCACCCTCTGAGGTAAGCAAAACGCCTCGTCAGAACACCGTACGGCGCTTACCTAGTGGTTGGAGTGACTTCGGGTTTGGACATAGCATACATAAATGGAAAGTGGCGACGTGGCATTTATGGCCGAAGCTGGGGCTTGGTGGGTCTGGGGACTCTCCCTTGGTCCCTGTGTGTGGCCCCTCCCTCCCCACCTGCTTGCCGCCATCACCCACACCCTGCAGCCCGTCATACACATGCAGCAACGCAACCAACGCATTCTATATGCATACATTACACACTGTACGCAGTGCAACCGCTGTTGGCTGTGGTGCACGTGCCACGCACACGTACAGGTACATCTGGCACGGACTGCCTGGCACCCTACCATCCAAATGCACGCCTAACACCGGTTTAACACCCTAAATCCCACTGGAGAAGGGGCTTCTCAAGTCCTCCCTAACGCGCCTTAAACTGACACAAACACCGGTGTTAGGGTGCCTTAGATGGTGTTAGGATGTACTTAAACCAGAAGTGGGACACTGGGGTGTCCCAAACTTATCTTACGATGTTAGGCATGAGGAGGGACCAGTGCCCTGCTTTGTCTTAGTGTTAGGAGTTAGGGGGCAGGGCAGGCCTCCCCTGGCTTAGGCTTACGGTGTTAGGAGTTAGGGGCAGGGCAGGCCTCCCTGGCTTAGGCTTACGGTGTTAGGAGTTAGGGGCAGCGCAGGCCTCCCTGGCTTAGGCTTATGGTGTTAGGAGTTAGGGGGCAGCACAGGCCTCCCCTGGCTTAGGCTTACGGTGTTATGAGCCAGAACTGCCCTCATCCGCCGGAACTCGCTCGTGTTAAAAGAGATAAGGCACATTGGTGAAAGTGCCGCTTGTCCGAGGGATGGAGGTTCGAATCCCGGCTATGGCACATTCAACGGTAAGGTCCATAATGAACCTCCCAACCTCCAAATTGAGGGTAGAAGGATGAAAGATGGTGGGCCCTCCCTACGGTAGATGGGAGCCACTGGGGCTAGACCCTGGTGCAACATATCCCACTTCCTTAAAAAACGCCGCTGGCGATTGCCGCGGAGTATCCTTTCTTTCTTTCTTTCTTTCTTTCCAGAACTGCCCTCTGCTGCTCTTGCCATCTATGGTGTTCTGCCTCTGTGCTATGCCGCCGGGGACCTTGTTGTATGGTACTGACATGCGAGCAGTAACAAGTCAAGTATTTTACACAGGTAGAGCAAGATGCTGATTAAGGGCCATAGTGCATCCCTCGGAAAATTCAGTGCACATCACCCTTCCCTAGTCTTGTCCTGGTACATACTGCCGTGTTGCCACACCACATTCCACCACACAGCAAAGTTCACCTCCTTAGCAGTACTAGTGCCATAATCGCCTTGCATGAAACTCTGTAGGCATACGCCGGGAGTGTGTATACACCACAAACCCAGCACAGCCCACCTATCATGGGCGCTTATGAATGCTTCCCTATTAAAACCAGCAGTGACTCAGCAGCAGGGGATCACAACTGTTCATCCTGCCACGAGCCTGGTTTCTTGCACACACAGTGCCAGAGAAAACGAACACACTGCTATCCTAACACTGTGCGCCTTGACGGGAAGCCATCACTTTTGGCCATCTTTCGCTCCTTTGGTACGGAACATTGCATGCCAACCTGGGGCAGGGGTGTGGAACCCGCAGGGTAAGACAAATGACTCAGTGGAACTGCACAACAGCCCAGGTCCGTGATACAGAGCTGTCCCAACGTCAAGGATTAGGGCATCAAGATGACTGTCGGTGACACGCAGTGTATACCCCTCTGGTAGGCTGTGGCAGCCTCAACTGGTGTGGCTAGTGCTGTAACACAACTTCGTCTCGCCTGGGTCAGGACCGGCAAGAGCAAGTGCATCTAGTTCACACATGTAATACTGCCTTGGCATGAGTTGACTTGCCTGGGAAAGCTGATACGTTACAGGCACAGCGATGGGCGCTGACTGCAAATATTTAGCACGCCTCGGGAGGGAGCCCTCCAGCATCTTGTCCTTTTATTCACCATGATTTAAGAAGGATCTGCAGCAGTCAAGAAGCTGGTAGCCATCAGATATGTGGGCATCCGCACTTGCAATGGTGCTACTGCACACCGACGTCGTGCTTACGAGCAACATGCTGCTTTCAAACTTACCCCTTGCAATACCCTTAAAATTGTTCATTAGAAGGAAGCGGGAGTAAACCAGGAAGGAAGGATTGACAGCAGTTCATGTTACGCCGCCAAAGGACGCCCGACAGGCGCGACGTAAAGGACAATAAGCTCATACCAATATACTGGTATAGCGCCGGTTGCTGCTGCGCCGCGACACCGTTGTGCCATGGCAGGATGTTGACCAAGTCGCAATTGTTGAGACGTGCTTATTGTGAGAATTAAACTCAGCCATCTTCCAAATGGCCTATGTACCTAATAGTAAGTTAATTGTATGAAGCGGTATGTCCAGACAAGGAAGCCAAGAACGTTCAGGCGTTGTTGCATTGTCGTACTGGATGGGGCAGCCACCTCCCCTTTCCGGTCCTGTGCCTCGCCGGTGCTGCGTACATCCGGTGTAGATATTTAAGAGAAAAGGCACATGGAAGTGATATAACAGCAGAGCAGGCTGCCGGCAAGGCACGTGGCATGACATCCAGAGCCTGCACCGTCCCCTGCACCACCGCAGCGTGCGTAGACACTCAAGCAGCACCATACAGGTGCTGCTGAGTGGGTTACAAGTACAGTAACGGTTCCTTTCGGCCCTGTATGTAAGGTTACGCGTGCTGTAACCTCATATCTAAGCTTCCTACGTTCAGGAACATGTGGCATTCCTCTGTGTGGCGAGGAGGAGCCCCACTCGAGGATGTATGCCATACCGAGCAGGGCTCGTATGGCAGCGCTAGCTGCCCCACGTGGAGAAGACACTTGAGGGAAGTATCATGTAAAGCCTGAATCAGGAGCTACGTTGCTATGCAGCTGAAGCTACCACCGTCATGACCACCAGGCTTTCATGCACCCTCCTGGTGCGTGCACCAGTGTTGCGGCAAAGAGCTTCCCCATCGGTGCAGCAGCGCTGAGGAGCGCGTACGGCACGCACAAACACGTTACAGTGCTTGTAACGACCTGTAACAACAGGTTATAGGCACTGTAACCACGGTTTGCATGCGTGCTGTTGGCTGGCCGTGCCCTGCACGCCCGCTTGGGCCCCCTGGCTGCCTGCAGTCTGTGCTGCTCCAGGTCCGTGTTGGGGTGCTGCAGAACGCACAAACCCAATGAAGATGCCGTCAAGAAAGATCAGTAGCGCCTGTACAATCGGGTGCTTGCACCCAACCTTGCTCCTATTGCACGCAGCCGTGGCGGGACAGGAGAGGACTCCCCTGGTTGCTAAAAGGCGACTGGCTCGGTCGCCTTTGGGCCAACCTGACGCCGCGCACCTCTGCTTTCTGCGGTTGCTGCTAAGCGTTCCCTAGGCGACATAATATACAATATGCTTAACATACGCACAATGCTTGTGTGACAAGCATGTACGCGCCATGGGTAAACGTTTTGCTGAAGTTCGCAGTGCAACAGCGCCATGGCACAAGAGCCTGAACATGACCGCATTATAACGTTAGTACGAAGGCATTGCTGCATATTCATTAAGCTCTGCACGGTAGGGTGCATGGGCAGGCGGCTGGCAAGGCACGTGGCATGGCATCTCGTCAGCGCCTGCCGCACCGCCCCTGCACCACTGCAGCGTGCGTGTACTACCCCGCAGCACCATACAGGTGCTGCTGAGTGGGTTACAAGTACAGTAACGGTTCCTTTCGGCCCTGTATGTAAGGTTACGCGTGCTGTAACCTCATATCTAAGCTTCCTACGTTCAGGAACATGTGGCATTCCTCTGTGTGGCGGGAGGAGCCCCACTGAGGATGTATGCCATACTGAGCAGGGCTCGTGATGGCAGCGCTAGCTGCCCCACGTGGAGAAGACACTTGAGGGAAGTATCATGTAAAGCCTGAATCAGGAGCTACGTTGCTATGCAGCTGAAGCTACCACCGTCATGACCACCAGGCGTTCATGCACCCTCCTGGCGCGCACCAGTGTTGCGCAAAGAGCTTCCCCGTCGGTGCAGCAGCGCTGAGGAGCGCGACGGCACGCACAAACACGTTACAGTGCTTGTAACGACCTGTAACAACAGGTTATAGGCACTGTAACCACGGTTTGCATGCGTGCTGTTGGCTGGCCGTGCCCTGCACGCCCGCTGGGCCCCTGGCTGCCTGCAGTCTGTGCTGCTCCAGGTCCGTGTTGGGGTGCTGCAGAACGCACAAACCCAATGAAGATGCCGTCAAGAAAGATCAGTAGCGCCTGTACAATCGGGTGCTTGCACCCAACCTTGCTCCTATTGCACGCAGCCGTGGCGGGACAGGAGAGGACTCCCCTGGTTGCTAAAGGCGACTGGCTCGGTCGCCTTTGGGCCAACCTGGACGCCGCGCACCTCTGCTTTCTGCGGTTGCTGCTAAGCGTTCCCTAGGCGACATAATATACAATATGCTTAACATACGCACAATGCTTGTGTGACAAGCATGTACGCGCCATGGGTAAACGTTTTGCTGAAGTTCGCAGTGCAACAGCGCCATGGCACAAGAGCCTGAACATGACCGCGCATTATAACGTTAGTACGAAGGCATTGCTGCATATTCATTAAGCTCTGCACGGTAGGGTGCATGGGCAGGCGGCTGGCAAGGCACGTGGCATGGCATCTCGTCAGCGCCTGCCGTGCACCGCCCCTGCACCACTGCAGCGCGCGTAGTACACCCGCAGCACCATACAGGTGCTGCTGAGTGGGTTACAAGTACAGTAACGGTTCCTTTCGGCCCTGTATGTAAGGTTACGCGTGCTGTAACCTCATATCTAAGCTTCCTACGTTCAGGAACATGTGGCATTCCTCTGTGTGGCGGGAGGAGCCCCACTGAGGATGTATGCCATACTGAGCAGGGCTCGTATGGCAGCGCTAGCTGCCCCACGTGGAGAAGACACTTGAGGGAAGTATCATGTAAAGCCTGAATCAGGAGCTACGTTGCTATGCAGCTGAAGCTACCACCGTCATGACCACCAGGCGTTCATGCACCCTCCTGGTGCGTGCACCAGTGTTGCGGCAAAGAGCTTCCCCGTCGGTGCAGCAGCGCTGAGGAGCGCGTACGGCACGCACAAACACGTTACAGTGCTTGTAACGACCTGTAACAACAGGTTATAGGCACTGTAACCACGGTTTGCATGCGTGCTGTTGGCTGGCCGTGCCCTGCACGCCCGCTTGGGCCCCCTGGCTGCCTGCAGTCTGTGCTACTCCAGGTCCGTGTTGGGGTGCTGCAGAACGCACAAACCCAATGAAGATGCCGTCAAGAAAGATCAGTAGCGCCTGTACAATCGGGTGCTTGCACCCAACCTTGCTCCTATTGCACGCAGCCGTGGCGGGACAGGAGAGGACTCCCCTGGTTGCTAAAGGCGACTGGCTCGGTCGCCTTTGGGCCAACCTGGACGCCGCGCACCTCTGCTGTCTGCGGTTGCTGCTAAGCGTTCCCTAGGCGACATAATATACAATATGCTTAACATACGCACAATGCTTGTGTGACAAGCATGTACGCGCCATGGGTAAACGTTTTGCTGAAGTTCGCAGTGCAACAGCGCCATGGCACAAGAGCCTGAACATGACCGCGCATTATAACGTTAGTACGAAGGCATTGCTGCATATTCATTAAGCTCTGCACGGTAGGGTGCATGGGCAGGCGGCTGGCAAGGCACGTGGCATGGCATCTCGTCAGCGCCTGCCGTGCACCGTCCCCTGCACCACTGCAGCGTGCGTGTACTACCCCGCAGCACCATACAGGTGCTGCTGAGTGGGTTACAAGTACAGTAACGGTTCCTTTCGGCCCTGTATGTAAGGTTACGCGTGCTGTAACCTCATATCTAAGCTTCCTACGTTCAGGAACATGTGGCATTCCTCTGTGTGGCGGGGAGGAGCCCCACTCGAGGATGTATGCCATACTGAGCAGGGCTCGTATGGCAGCGCTAGCTGCCCCACGTGGAGAAGACACTTGAGGGAAGTATCATGTAAAGCCTGAATCAGGAGCTACGTTGCTATGCAGCTGAAGCTACCACCGTCATGACCACCAGGCGTTCATGCACCCTCCTGGTGCGTGCACCAGTGTTGCGGCAAAGAGCTTCCCCGTCGGTGCAGCAGCGCTGAGGAGCGCGTACGGCACGCACAAACACGTTACAGTGCTTGTAACGACCTGTAACAACAGGTTATAGGCACTGTAACCACGGTTTGCATGCGTGCTGTTGGCTGGCCGTGCCCTGCACGCCCGCAGCCCCCTGGCTGCCTGCAGTCTGTGCTGCTCCAGGTCCGTGTTGGGGTGCTGCAGAACGCACAAACCCAATGAAGATGCCGTCAAGAAAGATCAGTAGCGCCTGTACAATCGGGTGCTTGCACCCAACCTTGCTCCTATTGCACGCAGCCGGCGGGACAGGAGAGGACTCCCTGGTTGCTAAAGGCGACTGGCTCGGTCGCCTTTGGGCCAACCTGGACGCCGCGGCACCTCTGCTTTCTGCGGTTGCTGCTAAGCGTTCCCTAGGCGACATAATATACAATATGCTTAACATACGCACAATGCTTGTGTGACAAGCATGTACGCCATGGGTAAACGTTTTGCTGAAGTTCGCAGTGCAACAGCGCCATGGCACAAGAGCCTGAACATGACCGCGCATTATAACGTTAGTACGAAGGCATTGCTGCATATTCATTAAGCTCTGCACGGTAGGGTGCATGGGCAGGCGGCTGGCAAGGCACGTGGCATGGCATCTCGTCAGCGCCTGCCGCACCGCCCCTGCACCACTGCAGCGCATACCCCCGCAGCACCATACAGGTGCTGCTGAGTGGGTTACAAGTACAGTAACGGTTCCTTTCGGCCCTGTATGTAAGGTTACGCGTGCTGTAACCTCATATCTAAGCTTCCTACGTTCAGGAACATGTGGCATTCCTCTGTGGCGGGAGGAGCCCCACTGAGGATGTATGCCATACTGAGCAGGGCTCGTATGGCAGCGCTAGCTGCCCCACGTGGAGAAGACACTTGAGGGAAGTATCATGTAAAGCCTGAATCAGGAGCTACGTTGCTATGCAGCTGAAGCTACCACCGTCATGACCACCAGGCGTTCATGCACCCTCCTGGTGCGCACCAGTGTTGCGGCAAAGAGCTTCCCCGTCGGTGCAGCAGCGCTGAGGAGCGTACGGCACGCACACAAACACGTTACAGTGCTTGTAACGACCTGTAACAACAGGTTATAGGCACTGTAACCACGGTTTGCATGCGTGCTGTTGGCTGGCCGTGCCCTGCACGCCCGCTGGGCCCCTGGCTGCCTGCAGTCTGTGCTACTCCAGGTCCGTGTTGGGGTGCTGCAGAACGCACAAACCCAATGAAGATGCCGTCAAGAAAGATCAGTAGCGCCTGTACAATCGGGTGCTTGCACCCAACCTTGCTCCTATTGCACGCAGCCGTGGCGGGACAGGAGAGGACTCCCCTGGTTGCTAAAGGCGACTGGCTCGGTCGCCTTTGGGCCAACCTGGACGCCGCGCGCACCTCTGCTGTCTGCGGTTGCTGCTAAGCGTTCCTAGGCGACATAATATACAATATGCTTAACATACGCACAATGCTTGTGTGACAAGCATGTACGCGCCATGGGTAAACGTTTTGCTGAAGTTCGCAGTGCAACAGCGCCATGGCACAAGAGCCTGAACATGACCGCGCATTATAACGTTAGTACGAAGGCATTGCTGCATATTCATTAAGCTCTGCACGGTAGGGTGCATGGGCAGGCGGCTGGCAAGGCACGTGGCATGGCATCTCGTCAGCGCCTGCCGTGCACCGCCCCTGCACCACTGCAGCGCGTAGAGTACTCCCGCAGCACCATACAGGTGCTGCTGAGTGGGTTACAAGTACAGTAACGGTTCCTTTCGGCCCTGTATGTAAGGTTACGCGTGCTGTAACCTCATATCTAAGCTTCCTACGTTCAGGAACATGTGGCATTCCTCTGTGTGGCGGGAGGAGCCCCACTGAGGATGTATGCCATACTGAGCAGGGCTCGTATGGCAGCGCTAGCTGCCCCACGTGGAGAAGACACTTGAGGGAAGTATCATGTAAAGCCTGAATCAGGAGCTACGTTGCTATGCAGCTGAAGCTACCACCGTCATGACCACCAGGCGTTCATGCACCCTCCTGGTGCGTGCACCAGTGTTGCGGCAAAGAGCTTCCCGTCGGTGCAGCAGCGCTGAGGAGCGCGTACGGCACGCACAAACACGTTACAGTGCTTGTAACGACCTGTAACAACAGGTTATAGGCACTGTAACCACGGTTTGCATGCGTGCTGTTGGCTGGCCGTGCCCTGCACGCCCGCTTGGGCCCCCTGGCTGCCTGCAGTCTGTGCTGCTCCAGGTCCGTGTTGGGGTGCTGCAGAACGCACAAACCCAATGAAGATGCCGTCAAGAAAGATCAGTAGCGCCTGTACAATCGGGTGCTTGCACCCAACCTGTCCTATTGCACGCAGCCGTGGCGGGACAGGAGAGGACTCCCCTGGTTGCTAAAGGCGACTGGCTCGGTCGCCTTTGGGCCAACCTGACGCCGCTGCACCTCTGCTTTCTGCGGTTGCTGCTAAGTTCCCTAGGCGACATAATATACAATATGCTTAACATACGCACAATGCTTGTGTGACAAGCATGTACGCCATGGGTAAACGTTTTGCTGAAGTTCGCAGTGCAACAGCGCCATGGCACAAGAGCCTGAACATGACCGCGATTATAACGTTAGTACGAAGGCATTGCTGCATATTCATTAAGCTCTGCACGGTAGGGTGCATGGGCAGGCGGCTGGCAAGGCACGTGGCATGGCATCTCGTCAGCGCCTGCCGTGCACCGCCCCTGCACCACTGCAGCGTGCGTATACCCCGCAGCACCATACAGGTGCTGCTGAGTGGGTTACAAGTACAGTAACGGTTCCTTTCGGCCCTGTATGTAAGGTTACGCGTGCTGTAACCTCATATCTAAGCTTCCTACGTTCAGGAACATGTGGCATTCCTCTGTGTAGGGGAGGAGCCCCACTGAGGATGTATGCCATACTGAGCAGGGCTCGTATGGCAGCGCTAGCTGCCCCACGTGGAGAAGACACTTGAGGGAAGTATCATGTAAAGCCTGAATCAGGAGCTACGTTGCTATGCAGCTGAAGCTACCACCGTCATGACCACCAGGCGTTCATGCACCCTCCTGGTGCGGCACCAGTGTTGCGGCAAAGAGCTTCCCGTCGGTGCAGCAGCGCTGAGGAGCGGCGACGGCACGCACAAACACGTTACAGTGCTTGTAACGACCTGTAACAACAGGTTATAGGCACTGTAACCACGGTTTGCATGCGTGCTGTTGGCTGGCCGTGCCCCCGCCCGCTTGGGCCCCTGGCTGCCTGCAGTCTGTGCTGCTCCAGGTCCGTGTTGGGGTGCTGCAGAACGCACAAACCCAATGAAGATGCCGTCAAGAAAGATCAGTAGCGCCTGTACAATCGGGTGCTTGCACCCAACCTTGCTCCTATTGCACGCAGCCGCGGACAGGAGAGGACTCCCCTGGTTGCTAAAGGCGACTGGCTCGGTCGCCTTTGGGCCAACCTGGACGCCAAGGCACCTCTGCTTTCTGCGGTTGCTGCTAAGCGTTCCCTAGGCGACATAATATACAATATGCTTAACATACGCACAATGCTTGTGTGACAAGCATGTACGCGCCATGGGTAAACGTTTTGCTGAAGTTCGCAGTGCAACAGCGCCATGGCACAAGAGCCTGAACATGACCGCGCATTATAACGTTAGTACGAAGGCATTGCTGCATATTCATTAAGCTCTGCACGGTAGGGTGCATGGGCAGGCGGCTGGCAAGGCACGTGGCATGGCATCTCGTCAGCGCCTGCCGTGCACCGCCCCTGCACCACTGCAGCGCGTGTATACCCCGCAGCACCATACAGGTGCTGCTGAGTGGGTTACAAGTACAGTAACGGTTCCTTTCGGCCCTGTATGTAAGGTTACGCGTGCTGTAACCTCATATCTAAGCTTCCTACGTTCAGGAACATGTGGCATTCCTCTGTGTGGCGGGAGGAGCCCCACTCGAGGATGTATGCCATACTGAGCAGGGCTCGTGATGGCAGCGCTAGCTGCCCCACGTGGAGAAGACACTTGAGGGAAGTATCATGTAAAGCCTGAATCAGGAGCTACGTTGCTATGCAGCTGAAGCTACCACCGTCATGACCACCAGGCGTTCATGCACCCTCCTGGCGTGCACCAGTGTTAGCGCAAAGAGCTTCCCCGTCGGTGCAGCAGCGCTGAGGAGCGCGACGGCACGCACAAACACGTTACAGTGCTTGTAACGACCTGTAACAACAGGTTATAGGCACTGTAACCACGGTTTGCATGCGTGCTGTTGGCTGGCGCGTGCCCTGCACGCCCGCTGGGCCCCTGGCTGCCTGCAGTCTGTGCTACTCCAGGTCCGTATTGGGGTGCTGCAGAACGCACAAACCCAATGAAGATGCCGTCAAGAAAGATCAGTAGCGCCTGTACAATCGGGTGCTTGCACCCAACCTTGCTCCTATTGCACGCAGCCGTGGCGGACAGGAGAGGACTCCCCTGGTTGCTAAAGGCGACTGGCTCGGTCGCCTTTGGGCCAACCTGACGCCAAGGCACCTCTGCTGTCTGCGGTTGCTGCTAAGCGTCCCTAGGCGACATAATATACAATATGCTTAACATACGCACAATGCTTGTGTGACAAGCATGTACGCGCCATGGGTAAACGTTTTGCTGAAGTTCGCAGTGCAACAGCGCCATGGCACAAGAGCCTGAACATGACCGCGCATTATAACGTTAGTACGAAGGCATTGCTGCATATTCATTAAGCTCTGCACGGTAGGGTGCATGGGCAGGCGGCTGGCAAGGCACGTGGCATGGCATCTCGTCAGCGCTTCGCCGCACCGCCCCTGCACCACTGCAGCGCGTGCATATTCCCGCAGCAGCACCATACAGGTGCTGCTGAGTGGGTTACAAGTACAGTAACGGTTCCTTTCGGCCCTGTATGTAAGGTTACGCGTGCTGTAACCTCATATCTAAGCTTCCTACGTTCAGGAACATGTGGCATTCCTCTGTGTGGCGGGAGGAGCCCCACTGAGGATGTATGCCATACTGAGCAGGGCTCGTATGGCAGCGCTAGCTGCCCCACGTGGAGAAGACACTTGAGGGAAGTATCATGTAAAGCCTGAATCAGGAGCTACGTTGCTATGCAGCTGAAGCTACCACCGTCATGACCACCAGGCGTTCATGCACCCTCCTGGTGCGCGGCACCAGTAAAGCGGCAAAGAGCTTCCCCGTCGGTGCAGCAGCGCTGAGGAGCGCGTACGGCACGCACAAACACGTTACAGTGCTTGTAACGACCTGTAACAACAGGTTATAGGCACTGTAACCACGGTTTGCATGCGTGCTGTTGGCTGGCCGGTCTGCACGCCTGCGCTGGGCCCCTGGCTGCCTGCAGTCTGTGCTGCTCCAGGTCCGTGTTGGGGTGCTGCAGAACGCACAAACCCAATGAAGATGCCGTCAAGAAAGATCAGTAGCGCCTGTACAATCGGGTGCTTGCACCCAACCTTGCTCCTATTGCACGCAGCCGTGGCGGGACAGGAGAGGACTCCCCTGGTTGCTAAAGGCGACTGGCTCGGTCGCCTTGGGCCAACCTGGACGCCGCTAAGGCACCTCTGCTGTCTGCGGTTGCTGCTAAGCGTCCCCTAGGCGACATAATATACAATATGCTTAACATACGCACAATGCTTGTGTGACAAGCATGTACGCCCATGGGTAAACGTTTTGCTGAAGTTCGCAGTGCAACAGCGCCATGGCACAAGAGCCTGAACATGACCGCGCATTATAACGTTAGTACGAAGGCATTGCTGCATATTCATTAAGCTCTGCACGGTAGGGTGCATGGGCAGGCGGCTGGCAAGGCACGTGGCATGGCATCTCGTCAGCGCCTGCCGCACCGCCCCTGCACCACTGCAGCGTGCGTGTATTACCCGCAGCACCATACAGGTGCTGCTGAGTGGGTTACAAGTACAGTAACGGTTCCTTTCGGCTCCTGTATGTAAGGTTACGCGTGCTGTAACCTCATATCTAAGCTTCCTACGTTCAGGAACATGTGGCATTCCTCTGTGTGGCGGGGAGGAGCCCCACTCGAGGATGTATGCCATACTGAGCAGGGCTCGTATGGCAGCGCTAGCTGCCCCACGTGGAGAAGACACTTGAGGGAAGTATCATGTAAAGCCTGAATCAGGAGCTACGTTGCTATGCAGCTGAAGCTACCACCGTCATGACCACCAGGCGTTCATGCACCCTCCTGGTGCGCGCACCAGTGTTGCGGCAAAGAGCTTCCCGCCGGTGCAGCAGCGCTGAGGAGCGCGTACGGCACGCACAAACACGTTACAGTGCTTGTAACGACCTGTAACAACAGGTTATAGGCACTGTAACCACGGTTTGCATGCGTGCGTTGTTGGCTGGCCCCGCACGCCCGCTTGGGCCCCCTGGCTGCCTGCAGTCTGTGCTGCTCCAGGTCCGTGTTGGGGTGCTGCAGAACGCACAAACCCAATGAAGATGCCGTCAAGAAAGATCAGTAGCGCCTGTACAATCGGGTGCTTGCACCCAACCTTGCTCCTATTGCACGCAGCCGGCGGGACAGGAGAGGACTCCCCTGGTTGCTAAAGGCGACTGGCTCGGTCGCCTTTGGGCCAACCTGGACGCCGCGCGCACCTCTGCTTTCTGCGGTTGCTGCTAAGCGTTCCCTAGGCGACATAATATACAATATGCTTAACATACGCACAATGCTTGTGTGACAAGCATGTACGCGCCATGGGTAAACGTTTTGCTGAAGTTCGCAGTGCAACAGCGCCATGGCACAAGAGCCTGAACATGACCGCGCATTATAACGTTAGTACGAAGGCATTGCTGCATATTCATTAAGCTCTGCACGGTAGGGTGCATGGGCAGGCGGCTGGCAAGGCACGTGGCATGGCATCTCGTCAGCGCCTGCCGCGGCACCGCCCCTGCACCACTGCAGTATACTCCCGCAGCACCATACAGGTGCTGCTGAGTGGGTTACAAGTACAGTAACGGTTCCTTTCGGCCCTGTATGTAAGGTTACGCGTGCTGTAACCTCATATCTAAGCTTCCTACGTTCAGGAACATGTGGCATTCCTCTGTGTGGCGGGAGGAGCCCCACTGAGGATGTATGCCATACTGAGCAGGGCTCATGGCAGCGCTAGCTGCCCCACGTGGAGAAGACACTTGAGGGAAGTATCATGTAAAGCCTGAATCAGGAGCTACGTTGCTATGCAGCTGAAGCTACCACCGTCATGACCACCAGGCGTTCATGCACCCTCCTGGGTGCACCAGTGTTGGCGCAAAGAGCTTCCCGTCGGTGCAGCAGCGCTGAGGAGCGCGTACGGCACGCACAAACACGTTACAGTGCTTGTAACGACCTGTAACAACAGGTTATAGGCACTGTAACCACGGTTTGCATGCGTTGTTGGCTGGCCGTGCCCTGCACGCCCGCTGGGCCCCTGGCTGCCTGCAGTCTGTGCTACTCCAGGTCCGTGTTGGGGTGCTGCAGAACGCACAAACCCAATGAAGATGCCGTCAAGAAAGATCAGTAGCGCCTGTACAATCGGGTGCTTGCACCCAACCTTGCTCCTATTGCACGCAGCCGTGGCGGGACAGGAGAGGACTCCCTGGTTGCCAAAGGCGACTGGCTCGGTCGCCTTTGGGCCAACCTGGACGCCGCGCGCACCTCTGCTGTCTGCGGTTGCTGCTAAGCGTTCCTAGGCGACATAATATACAATATGCTTAACATACGCACAATGCTTGTGTGACAAGCATGTACGCGCCATGGGTAAACGTTTTGCTGAAGTTCGCAGTGCAACAGCGCCATGGCACAAGAGCCTGAACATGACCGCGCATTATAACGTTAGTACGAAGGCATTGCTGCATATTCATTAAGCTCTGCACGGTAGGGTGCATGGGCAGGCGGCTGGCAAGGCACGTGGCATGGCATCTCGTCAGCGCCGCCGCACCGCCCCTGCACCACACTGCAGCGTGTGTATATCCCCGCAGCACCATACAGGTGCTGCTGAGTGGGTTACAAGTACAGTAACGGTTCCTTTCGGCTCCTGTATGTAAGGTTACGCGTGCTGTAACCTCATATCTAAGCTTCCTACGTTCAGGAACATGTGGCATTCCTCTGTGTGGCGGGAGGAGCCCCACTCGAGGATGTATGCCATAAGCAGGGCTCGTATGGCAGCGCTAGCTGCCCCACGTGGAGAAGACACTTGAGGGAAGTATCATGTAAAGCCTGAATCAGGAGCTACGTTGCTATGCAGCTGAAGCTACCACCGTCATGACCACCAGGCGTTCATGCACCCTCCTGGTGCACCAGTGTTGCGGCAAAGAGCTTCCCGTCGGTGCAGCAGCGCTGAGGAGCGCTGCACGGCACGCACAAACACGTTACAGTGCTTGTAACGACCTGTAACAACAGGTTATAGGCACTGTAACCACGGTTTGCATGCGTGCTGTTGGCTGGCCGTGCCCTGCACCCGCTTGGGCCCCTGGCTGCCTGCAGTCTGTGCTGCTCCAGGTCCGTGTTGGGGTGCTGCAGAACGCACAAACCCAATGAAGATGCCGTCAAGAAAGATCAGTAGCGCTCTGTACAATCGGGTGCTTGCACCCAACCTGCTCCTATTGCACGCAGCCGTGGCGGGACAGGAGAGGACTCCCTGGTTGCTAAAGGCGACTGGCTCGGTCGCCTTTGGGCCAACCTGACGCCGCGGCACCTCTGCTTTCTGCGGTTGCTGCTAAGCGTTCCCTAGGCGACATAATATACAATATGCTTAACATACGCACAATGCTTGTGTGACAAGCATGTACGCCATGGGTAAACGTTTTGCTGAAGTTCGCAGTGCAACAGCGCCATGGCACAAGAGCCTGAACATGACCGCGAATTATAACGTTAGTACGAAGGCATTGCTGCATATTCATTAAGCTCTGCACGGTAGGGTGCATGGGCAGGTGGCTGGCAAGGCACGTGGCATGGCATCTCGCCAGCGCTTGCCGCATCGCACCGCCCCTGCACCACCGCAGCGCGGCGTGTACTAGATAGGGTGGGAGGCCTGCCACGTTGTTGTACAAGGGTGATCAAGCAAGGGTGCTCTGCTCAGTCGTGGTGCGCTGCTTAGTCGTGCTGCTACAACCTGTTAGCAAGAGCAAGAGTCTCATAATCACAAAACACAGCGCCGCCACCCAAGGGCGCTTGCAGACACAACACTGGAGCACACCATAGAACCCAGCAGACCAGGTTTGTCACAGCACATGCAGGTGCATGTAGGCGCATTATTAAATGCCAGCGCCACCACAAGCTTCCAAGCCCCAGGCGCAGCCGCAGCCGCCAGCCTGGCTCCACACATCCAGCACCCCAGAGCTGCCGCAGTGCTCCTAGACATACCACCATGCCGTACGTCCCACGCAAAATAAAGGCCCATGCCCTGCTAGCAAGCCCTCAAGCCATGCACCTTGTCCAACC